>APFE030265141.1:978-19316 GCA_000404065.3 Pinus taeda | reverse complement strand
TCATATATAAAGGATAGAAACTCCCTGTGAGGAGCATCGTGTCTTATTTTGTAGTCGAGCTCTGCTCTATTGGAGGTTGCCCCCTCGAAGAGGCAAGTGAACATTACTCTCTGAATAATAAAATCATTGCTATTCTGTGTTCTGGGTATCTTTTCTCCGCATATTTTGTGTTCTGGGTATCTTCTCTTCGCATATTCTATACTTGGGTATCATTTGCAGGTTAAGAGCATAATAAGTGGTATTAGAGCACTTTCCAGGGCCGGTGGGATCTCCATTTCGTAGCAAGTTTTTTTTTTGGCTAGAGACGTGTTCCGGCATCTTTAAACCATGGGATCTGTCATTAAGCACATAAATCTGCAGATTTGGGGAGGCATGCACGCAGGAAATATAAGAGGTGGTCACGTCTGTTGGACTCCCTTGTAACCCCTGTGGGTACCCCTTCAAGTAGTAGCGCAATAGACAGAACCGCGCACGGACTGTCTTCCACGTACCCTTTGGGTATATCGGAAGCCCCCTAGGCTCCTTTGAAACCTTGCCATAGATAAACCGTCGACCGTCTTGTGGCTACAGTATACCGAGAACAGCACTCAGAGAGATTATCACCCATACGATAGGGTAGTCGGGTTGTACGGCTTAGGGTACGATCGATCCTCCTTAGTTAGAGCCCTGAAACATTGGGCCGAGTACTACTACCAGAACCTTATGTATATCGTGATCTGTAGCACCTGCCACTCCTCAAGGCCATAGTTCCCTTTTCTATAGGGGGATAACACATCATCTATTCCAGATCCGTTGGTGCAAAGGAGTGCAACCGCAGAAGAAATCAATCATTCAGATCTATTAAGATCCAGTCATTGAGATCTTCCGGGGCACTTATTGGTGATCTAGCCCATCAGAATCAAAACGACGAGCTGAGCATGGTGGTACAATTCAATTATTAGTGAATTTTTTTTTTCTGGCGGTCCCCATTTTTCATCAAGTTGGTGTATGGTAGCAACTAGAGCTCAAGCGATGGCCAATGAAAGGATGGACAAACTTGAAGAAACCATAAACTCCCTCCACAGTATGGTTAACGGATTAAGTATCCAGATCCAGTAAATAATCCCAAAGGACAAGGAGCAAGCCCACGAGGAGGAGTCTAATGGCAATGGATACCATGAAGGTGAGTCTAGCCACTCTCCTCACGGCTGGAACACCCTCCCACAACCCATCCAGCGACCTCCCAAGTTAGATATGAATATATTTGATGGTTCTCACCCATCGGCATGGATAGCGCAAATGGAGCAGTATTTCAAATTAAATTGCATCTTAGATGATGCGACTCAGCTTATGTAGGGGAGCATGTACTTGGACAATGAAAGGTGGCAATGGTGGGAATGGCATCAACGTCGCAGTGGAGCTTTTAGGACTTGGAACCAATTTACAAAATCTCTTCAAGACCACTTTGAATAGGAATCCTCTTTTTTGGGTCATCTTACTAAGCTCCGACAGACTGGCAAAGTGGAGGAATATATTACAGCTTTTGAATCCTTAGCCTTCTGTACTTGGGGTCTCTCAGATGCATTTTACATGGAATGTTTTATCAGCGGTCTTAAAGAAGCTATTACAGCCCAAGTCCTACTGCACCACCCTCCCTCATGGACGGAGGCTTGCAAGGTAGCTCGTAACGTGGAACGTGCATTAGCAGCCCAATACACTCGCCCAAATCTCTCCGCTAAAGGTCGACCTCCATAGGCTCACAACACGACTCAAACACTTAAGGTCCAAAAGGTGTCACCAGCAAAAATGGCAGAAAGGAGAAAGCAAGGCCTATGTTACTACTGTTATGAAAAATACTCCCAAGGTCATAAATGCAAGGAGCCCAAATTTTTTCAAATTGGTGCCACTGACTACAGCTCAACAGAAGAAGATCCACCACTAGAGGAGCATGAGCCACTAGAGGAAGACAACCAACAGGACAATGTCTCTGACGAACCAGTTATTTCGTTGCATGCTTTGGTAGGGATTTCTTCCCCTCAAACTCTCAAAATCAGAGGGTTTATTAAACATCGCCCAGTCGTAGTCTTGATTGATAGTGGAAGTAGCATTGTTTTGTAGCGAGCAATTTTCTAACTTCCAAGTTCAAATTGCGGATGGAGGCACAATGAAATGTGAAGGCCATTGTGAAAATGTCAAACTTCAAATGGGGGATTATCAGTTGAAAACCCACATGTTTGCCATACACATGGGGGTTGGACATTGTCCTCGCGTTGAATGGTTCCGCACTCTTGGGCCAATCACAATGGATTTCCAAGAGTTGTATATGAGTTTTAAGCATAACAACCACACACATACCCTCCGTGGACTCCAGGCGGGAGCCCCTCTATCATCAGCTTGCAAAGGATGGAAAAATTGTTAAAAAAGGGAAATCATGGAGTTGTAGCCCAATTTAATGCCATCCAGGTAGTCGAAACCAATCCGTCGCCAATTCATCCTGAGATGCAACAGATTTTAAATCACCATCTACTGGTCTTTGACAAGCCTCAAGGGCTTCCACCCTCGCGAGGGGAACATGATCATAGCATCACCTTGGTTCCAAGGGCCCAACCCCCAAATGTGCACCCATACATATATCCATTCACCCAAAAGAATGAAATAGAAAAAATAAACAAGGAAATTTTGGAAGTCGGTGTCATTCGTCCCAGCATCAATCCTTATTCATCTCTAGTGGTCATGGTGCTCAAGAAAGATGGGGAGTGGCAGATGTGTCCTGACCTCAGGGCCCTCAATAAGTTGACAGGCAAAGATAAATTTCCCATCCCGGTGGTTGATGATTTGCTGGATGAACTCAATGGGGCTCAATATTTCACGAAGCTGGATCTTCGCTCAGGCTACCACCAAATTCGTATGAAGGAAGTCGACATCCCCAAGACTGCTTTCAGAACTCATGAAGGCCACTATGAATTCCTGGTCATGCCATTTGGTCTTTGTAATGCCCCCTCTACTTTTCAGAGCCTTATGAACCACATTCTCAAACCACATCTCAGGAAATTTTTCCTTGTCTTCTTCGATGACATCCTCATCTATAGTTGCACTTGGGCCGCACATCTTCAGCATGTAGATCTACTCTTGCAACTGCTCCACAAGCATAAATTATTTGTCAAGATGTCCTAGCGTTCGTTTGGCATGGTAGAAGTAGAGTATTTGGGCCACATTGTGGGGTGTGAAGGTGTCAAGGTGGACCCCAAAAAGATCCAAGCAATGCAAGAATGGCCTCAACCTAAGACCTTGAAGATCTTGCGAGGATTTTTGGGTCTCACAAGCTATTATCGTAAATTTGTCCGCAACTATGGTCGCATAGTGAAGCCCCTCACCCAACTCTTAAAGAAAAATTCATTCTTCTGGAATGAGGAAGCACAACAGGCCTTTATAGCTCTAAAAAATGCCATGTGTTCCACTCCAGTTTTAACACTACCTGACTTCACCAAATCTTTCATCATTGAATGTGATGCTTCGGGTACAGGTATTGGGGCGGTCTTAATGTAGGAAGGGCGACCATTGGCCTTCACAAGCCAACAACTCAGTGGGAGGAATCAGGGCCAAACTACCTACGAGAAGGAAATGATGGCCATCTTACATGCAGTTGACACCTGGCGACCTTATTTATTGGGGCCACATTTCCAAATCCGCACAGATCATCACAGTCATAAATATTTTTTGGAACAACGCCTATCCTCCCCACAACAAAAAAAATGGCTAGCCAAAATGCTCGGATATGATTATGAGATCATTTACAAGAAAGCGAAAGACAATAGTGTAGCACATGCATTATCTCGCCAATTTGAGGAGGAAAGTACCCTGCTAGCTATTTCCCTCCCCATTTCAGAATGGATTGAAGAAGCTCACAGGGAATGGTTTTCACACCCGGGCTCTCCCAACTCATTTCTCAATTGCAGGCAGATCCAAATTCCACCCAGGGCTACTCGTGGCAGGATGATATTCTTCGCTACAAGGACAAAGTCGTAATATCACTAACATCAACCATCAAAAGTCGCATTTTGGCAGAATTGCACTCATCTCCCATTGCAGGACATTCGGGCTTTCAGAAGACGTATGCTCGCACTAGAAGATCATTTTTTTGGACAGGCATGAAAAAGGAAATCCTTACCTTCGTAGCCAAATGCGATGTCTGTCAATGCCACAAAGGGGAAACCGTCAACACACCAGGAACATTACAACCATTTCCCATTCCAGAATCAATTTGGACGGAGGTTTCTATGGATTTCATTACAGTTCTTCCTATCATCTGCAAACAGATAGTCAAACCGAATCCGTCAAAAAATGTCTAGAAACCTACCTTAGGTGTTTTACCTCAGAAAAACAACACCTTTGGGTATAGTGGCTACCTCTGGTTGAATGGTGGTATAACACCAACTATCATGCCACCACCAAAATGACTCCCTATGAAGCAGTATATGGTCAACTCCCACCTTCACCTACTTCGTATCTCAAGGGATGCTCAAAAGTCCAAGCAATGGATAAACTCCTACAACACTGCGCAAGCATGCTCGCCCATCTTCGAGAGAATCTTCATCAAGATCAGAACCACATGAAGCAACAGGTAGATCAGCATCGCTCAGAGTGCCAATTTCAAGAAGGGGATCAGGTCCTTTTACGGATCCAAGCATATAAGCAAACATCACTCAAAGACAAGGGGTGTCAGAAACTCTATCCCGAATTCTACGGACCATATCAAGTACTTCAGCGCATTGGAGAAGTGGCCTACAAGTTGGCTTTTCCACCTACTACAAAAATCCATCCAGTTTTTCATGTCTCATGTCTCAAGAAAGTGATTGGGAACAATTGCACAATTCAGACTAGTCTACCAGAATTGGACGAAGAAGGGTCCATCTAGCTTCAACCAGAGCAGGTCCTCCACACACGATTCAAGCAACTGCGTGACTGCATGATTAAGGAAGTCCTAGTCAAATGGAAAGACACCTCTCCGGAAGATGCAACTTGGGAGCCAGCCGCTATTCTGCAGCAGTTTCCGCAGCTTCAGCCTTGAGGACAAGGCTAGTCTTAAAGGGGAGGGCATGTTAGGGTCCCACCCTAACCCCCTTATCTATGTAATGGGACCACGTCATAGTCAAGAGTCAATAATGAGCATATTAATAATTGTAAGTGGTTAATCCGCAATTAATAATGAAACCAGAGTTAGTTGCAAATGGGCCGTAATATTAGATAGATGGTATTAGTAATACCACGGTATTGGCCTGTGGTATTGCATGTATGAGTCATATATAAAGGATAGAAACTCCCTGCAAGGTTGCCCCCTCGAAGAGGCAAGTGAACATTAGTCTCTGAATAATAAAATCATTTCCATTCTGTGTTCTGGGTATCTTTTCTTCGCATATTCTATGTTCTAGGTATCTTCTCTTCGCATATTCTATACTTGGGTATCATTTGCAGGTTAAGAGCATAACAGTATCCCATTTTTCCCTATTTTCCCTACCCTAAAACCGCACTAAACCCCTAGTCCCTATCCCTTCCACTCATTGTCAACTATATAACCCCAAAACCCCACCTTATAAAATCCCCAAACCCCCCTACATGTCCCTAAACAAAATTCCTCGCCCATAACCCCTAATCCCATCATATTATTCCCTTTCCTAACACTCCATTTTTGCATTGTTCCCCTTGGTGGGAGAGATCACAACAACACCTAGTTTCATACCATCATCAAAGGGTAGTCCAAGTACAGTACACATATAGTAGTCATGACATCTGAGCATTCATCGGAGTATGAGATGGAAACACAAAGTGATTCATCCTCAGAAGAACAAGCTCCCACGAGACATCACAAAAGTGGCAAACATGTTAGGGATGAGCCAACCACCCTCACAGAACTGCAGGCCTGCCCTCTTTCTATGTCATGTTTCCAACATCTATCATGTTTTGAGTTTTTTCAAAGGTTGGCTAATGTTCGAGTTCATCATGAGTTGGTCCACCATTTTGTGCTTCACCTACATGGAGATCACTCTATCTTGGTCGGGGTCACCTTCATACTGACACCCGAAAACTGTCTCATCAGCAATCGACATACCGAATGTTGGAGAACAGTGGCACAAGAAAGAGAAGGTGGATCAGAAACATTATGAGCCTTATATTAAGGCCAGTTTCTTGAGGTAGCTCCAAAGAGTTTTTCCATTCAGATATTTGAAAGATGAATATGCTCCACTCATGAAGTTGACCATGAAGTACTTCAGCTATGAGGGGAGGTTCTCTCATCTGTATGCCTATCACATCAGGTTTCTCATGCACTTTACCAAGGTATGGATGATGAACATCCCATATTTCATTTGTAGGAACATAGAGAAGATGAACACCTTCATGCAGCACAAAACCCCTCATCAGCAACTTAACATTGTTTATCACTTTGCTCTTATTAAGATTTTCGTGGATCATCAGTTGGGATTGCAAGGCATTACTTGGGATGAGTTCATCTCCTGTGACCTCTTCAGCACTTCACAGGTATTATCAGAGGTTGAACATGAGACAGGTGGTCCTTCTCATTAGTACAAGCACCATGAGACCAATACTATGCCAGTATTCATCACTTATCAGGGAGGCAGTAGACATTTGTTTGCAGCAGCAAAGCGAGTGTTATCTCCACCCAGGGTGGAAGGGGCCTTGCTTCTGACATCGACAACATAGGTATAGGACAAGGGAAAGAGGCCCATGCGTGACGAGGGGCCATCAGGTGAACAAGAGGCTGACTTCATCCTCATTCATGATGATGATGCATATGTGAAGAGTGTCAAACTTAGGAGGACCATCTAGGAGCAGAAAACGGAGATCCAAGACTTGTCACTCAATTTGGAGAGGGCTAAGTGGATTATCAGGTATTTGGAGTAGAGGAACAAACAGCTTGAGGACCAGCATGAGATCATGGAGCTGCAAAACATCCGTGAGAATCGCCAAGCTGCCCAACATAGGAGGATTGAGCTCACTCCATTAGAGCAAGAGATTAACAATGACCGTGAGTCTTGGCTCGAGCGGATCAACATCAACCTTGAGAGACTGCTAGAGAAGGCCGACAAGGACAAAACCATATTGAGGCAGATGGTTTGTCACTATAGGGAACAGAACATGAGTTCAAAGGCTCGGATAAGGAGTTTGAACGCAAAATTGAGCAAAGCAACAAATAGGAAAAAGAGGCAAAAAGAGCAAGATCGGCTTCGAATCTTGGCTGAAGCCTCTGTGGCCCATTTTGGTCACATGACAAATTTTGGTCACAACACCGGGGTTTTCTCCCAGTGGCGCGTCGCTTAGGATTGGGAGCTCCAAATCACAAATGGCTTGCATTTTTGGATTCAGCATGAAAATCATGCCTGTTGGTGCATGGACAAGAAATTTGGGCATGATTTGAGTCCCTAAGAGGTCAAAAATACTCAACAAATGGCCTCTTTGCCCCTATTTTGACACACAGGAAGCAGGCTTGGGAGAATGAAGTTTTGGAGGGGCAAATGAGCACCAAATTCAGAAATTCGACTTGGGTTGGAAAGCAGATAGGCCAGGCTTTCTAGAAAGCACACTTGGGCACAATTTGGACTCCAGAAGGTACCTCACAATTTCCTCCAAAGTGGCACGGCACATATATATTTGGGCACGGTGCATATAGAGAAAAAGGCCAAAATCACTTCCGCTTCGCGACATTTTGATTCGTGACTTTCTCCAAGTGGGCCTGCTCATTTACACTACACTTTTTTGGCACCTAAGGAAATGTTTAAAGAATATTTTCACTAAAGGTTGGCTTCTATCCAAGTGGCAAAGGAAGGCGAGCAGTCACCCAAGCCATTTGTCATTTTTGTAACGCTGCACCTGTAACTACTGGTTGGCTTTCCATTTCCATTTTGTAATGATTTGAAAAACTCCCCAACTCTTGGTTGTTCTATTTCCCCATGGCATAGTCTATTTATTGTATGCAAACCATTTTCAAAGGGTTGGTGGGTTGTAATTTCTCGGAGACTGTGGGAGAGAAACTCAGTTCTTCATTATATATTTTGACAGAGAATTAATGAAAGGAAGCAACTCTGGTTCATGAGATTCATGTGGTGTGAGTGTAGCAAATGCGTTCTCTTTATGTTTCATATGTATTTTTTTATGCTTCATATTTTATTCATATTCATTTCTAGTGAAATTTTCTAAGTAAGATAAGGTAGAATTCATGTTTAATGCTCTACCTATGGGAAAGTCTCACGTTTCTATGTTCTTCTTCTGTTGAAAAGGATTCATGTGTTTATGCCCTTTTCGTCCTCCTAAACAATCTTTCCATTCCGTATTATTTCAAATTTAATTGCTAGACTTTCCGCCTGTCTTGCCTCGCGAAGTAATCTATGCCTTTGTGTTAAATTCTCTGCTCATTGTTGTTCATTGGTCCCATACATTCCAAAAACTCACTCATTTATAAAAAAATGCTTCTTGTTTACATATTTATTTACCTAGCCTAAAATCAATATTTCACTGTAAGTCATCTCAGACCATATCATTTATCTATTCACTCAGCATGACACGGAGAGAGCCCTCTCCTGTTCTCGTAGGGCTAGCTACCAGACTGAACGTGGTTTGTGGCTACCCTGAATTTTGCCTTCCTTCAGCCTAAGGCAGATTTAGGTGATAACATAGTGGCAACTCCACTGGGGACAAATGGTTTGCTTGAATATTGTTTTGCCCCAATACATCTATCAAGCTTAGATCTGATGGTTGATGGTGAAAAACGAACAAACATAAGAAGATGGCTGAAATCATTCACCTGGTGACTTCTTTCACTGAAGAATCCAATAATTGGTGCTTCATGGTGACTTCACTGTAGAGGGATCAGTAGCTTTGAGATTTTTTTTTTTAAATGGAGAGGATTGCAAGAAGATACGCTCCCATGAGCCAAGATCACATTCCAGGCTTTCCAAATAAAATTTCGAAGGTAGATTGGTCAAGGAATCTGCCTACGTTTAAAGATGATGGTAAGAAGGACGTTGTTTTACATCTAGTTAGATTTCACATGCATATTCACAAGTTGAAAGTTGGTTTTCCCAAATATTTCCTGATGAAGATATTCCTGGCCACTTTGGAAGGTGAAGCCCAATCTTGGTATGAAAATTTGCCCACTGCTTGTATTTATTGTTTAAAGGATTTTCATGCCCTGTTCATTGAAAGATATAAAGACTCTTATGCATCATTGAATCTAGTTCATGACTGTTGCAAACATGCTTCTACTTTTATTGAAAGCCTTGAAAAATACTATGAGGATGATAATTTTATGGATGATGAGATCATGGAAGCCCTGTATGAAAATCCCTTTCAGTAGCATAAAGACGATCATGAAAATTTGCAGCATGATCAAGATTGTAGTACGGTGGAAGATGAAAGAATTTTGCATCTTGACAGTCAACATGAATTACATGAAATGGATCAGCAGTATGAGGAATATGTATATACACCTTCACTTGAAATTAATGAAGACAATCAGTGTTTGATCAAAAGGAAACAAAAGGTCTTATCTCCTTTGTTTGAAGACGAGATAGATCAACTCTTGCATGGTTATGTTCCAGCTCAAGCTAAAGTGGATTTGCAGTGCACACATGGCCAAGAAAGTGTTGGTGAAACTTCTTCCTCTTTTGAAAAGGATGATAGTTCGGTGAACAACTTTATAGATCAGCGGGTTGAAGAATTCCATATGGCTGAAAGTGATGAAATAAAAAGTGTCGTTTTGGATCTGTCCATAGAAGAAGACAGCATGCAGGGAAGTCCAGTTCTACTTTCAGAATGTGATAATGTTAAGACAACCATTTAAGATGTAGATTCAGATTGTGATGACCAAGAAAACCTTGAACTAAGTCCCATGAAAGAGAATTCTGCTGTTAAAATCACCTGGAATGATGAAAACAGAGTTTTGAATCCAAATGTTCTCATGTCATCAGAGCAAAGCCTTCATAAAGAGATAGTCCAGTCAGCTCATGAATAGTAAGATGAGAATTTTGTTCAAGAAAGTGAAAAAGATCTGGGTGAATTTATGGTAGATGATATAAATTATTGTGTTGGGTATCAAGAATCATTTGAAGTTTCTTTTCTCATGAATGATGGGTGCAAAGACAATCTTCCTGTCATATCATATGAAGATGATCTACAATGTATTCAGACTTCAACAGACCAGACCATTTAGGATTCCATTTCAGATTCTTCTTCCTATGTTTCATGTTCTAAAATGTTCTTTGAAGAGGAAATATGCCCATCTACTTGTTCAGAATTATTTGATGACCAGGAAAAGAGATCAACATCACAAGAAAATGACACCTTGTTTCTTCAGCAGGAGGAAAGACCTTATGTTCTTCATGATCCAATGGCAGATTTGTTGCAGACAGCAGTGAAGGTCATTATTGCAGTATTCAGTGATGAAGGATATCATGGTCAATTATCTTTTTGGAGGCCCAGTTACCAGTATATATTGATGACCAGAAGATCTGATCAGGAGAATCAATCAAGAAGGCATCTACTTGATTGGTTACATTGGAATACACATTACACGTGATTGTACATATTGCATTAGTACGCGAGTGGCTTCCATCATGATTTGAAACCCTCGAGTATCGATGGACTGCTGCCATTGAATAAGTTTTCTCAGTTCTTGTTTTAGTTAAGTCAGTCATGAGTCATTTCCTTTTGCATTGAGTTAGTTTTTTTAGTCATGTTGGTTTCATAATTAAGTAGGTTTAAGTCAAGTTTCAGTCAATAAATGCATCACAAGTTTTGTGTTGTTTGTCAAAATAATGACTCTATAGCCCAATGGATGAAGGCACTATCTAGCTCTTCCAGAGATCTGTTGTTCTTCGCACCTCCAAGGCGCAACCATCCCCCATTGGAGCCAATGTTGGAGTCGGTCTTGTCAGTTCTCCATCAGAGATCAAAACTCTTTTTTTCATCTCATTTTTAGGTGTCTCGCTCCATTCATTCAGTTGCATTCAATGTTCACTAAATTCCATGACAGTTAATATTTGATCTTTTAATGGATGAGAGTCATTTTCAGTCATTAGGTCTAGGGATTAGTCAATTTGGTCTTCAACCATGTCCAATAAAGCCATGCAGGCCTGAGGGAGGCCCTTACAAAGTTATGATTCAAAGATTTTCATCGTCATGTTTACAGATTACAACTGTTCTTCAAAACTTTGTTTTGAAGAAAAGTCAAGCAGTGTGTCATTTGTGATAATTTTCCAAAAAAGTCTCAAGTTGATATCTTCAGGCGCAGTCATAGTTTCCTTGGCCAAATTCCATGTCATCTGACCCCTGCAAAAAGTACCAAAAACTTCATCATTCTAGCTAAAAATTCAAAGCGAAAAGTGAAATACAAAGTTGCTTTAAATCAGAGAAAAATTGCCAAAACAAGACATTACCAAAGTGGGTTTTGAAGAAGAAAACATTAAACCCATGACTCCAAATGCCTTTATATACAAGTTTCTACAAGTAACAAAGTCATTTTGAAATCAAGGTTATAGAGGAGCATTGCAGAGTCATTGGGAGAAATTGCATGCGTTTGGAGTGAGTTTGGAGTCGTTTTTAGGAGCGTGGCGCACACACAGAGGGGAGCGACACACATAGAGAGTGCGACGCACAGAGCGTGACCCCATAATGGTGGAAATACAAGGGCGTGATGCATATACAAAGTGTGGCGCAATGGGTTTGTTGTGTGGCGCACACCCACAAAGGCCCGAAATTGTTCCAAATTTGCCACAAATCATTTGGAATTCCTTCCAATTTCTAGGTAGGGTCTATATCTTGGCTTGCTCATCAGATTTTGTGGATAGGATGATGGTTATGGCCGTTTATAATTGCACTAAAAAATGCCTAAACCCTACCACTTGAAAACATCAAAGCCTTTGCTCTAGTGTTTCAAACTTGTGGTGTTGATGCCAAGGCTCCTCCTCCCTTTCATTTTTCCCCTTCTTTCCATTTTTCCCTTTTCCCCTATCCCATTTTTCCCTATTTTCCCAACCATTAAAGAGTACTAAACCCCTAGTCCCTATCCCTTCCACTCATAGTCAACTATATAAACCCAAAACCCCACCTTATAAAATCCCCAAACCCCCTACATTTCCCTAAACAAAATTACTCCCCCATAACCCATAATCCCATCATATTATTCCCTTTCCTAACACTCCCTTTTTTCATTGTTCCCCTTGGTGGGAGAGATCACAACAGCACCTAGTTTCATACCATCATCAAAGTGCAGTCCAAGTATAGTACACATACAAAAGTCATGGCATTTGAGCATTCATCGGAGTATGAGATGGAAACACAAAGTGATTCATCCTCGGAAGAAGAGGCTCCCAGGAGACATCACAAAAGTAGAAAACATGTTAGGGATGAGCCAACCACCCCCACAAAACTGTAGGCCTGCCCTCTTGCTATGTCATTTTTCCAGCATTTATCATGTTTTAAGTTTTGTCAAAGGGTGGCTAATGTTCGAGTTCATCATGAGTTGTCCTGTCTTTTTGTTCTTCACCTACATGGAGATCACACTATCTTGGCCGGAGTCACCTTCACACTAACACCCGAAAACTGTCTCATTAGCAACTGGCATATTGAATGTTGGAGAATAGTGGCACAAGAAATAGAAGGTGGATCGGTAGCATTATGAGCCTTACTTTAAGGCTAGTTTCTTGAGGCAGCTCCAAAGAGTTTTTCCATTCAGATATTTGAAAGATGAATATGCTCCACTCATGAAGTTGATCATGAAGTACTTCAGCCGTGAGGGGAGGTTCTCTCGTCTGTATGCCTATCACATCAGGTTGCTCATGCACTTTACCAGGGTACGGATGATGAACATCCCATATTTCATTTGTAGGAACATAGAGAGGATGAACACCTTCATGCAGCACAAAACCCCTCAGCAGCAACTTAACAGTGTTTATCACTTTGCTCTTATTAAGATTTTGGTGGATAACCAGTTGGGATTGCAGGGCATTACTTGGGATGACTTCAAATCCCATGACCTCTTCAACACTTCGTAGGTATTACCAGAGGTTGAACATGAGACTGGTGGTCCTTCTCATCAGTATGAGCACCATGAGACCACTACTGTGACAATATTCATCACCTATCAGAGAGGAAGTAGACATTTGTTTGCAGCAGCAAAGTGAGTGTTATCTCCACCTGGGGTGGAAGGGGCCTCGCTTCCGACATAGGCAACACAGGTATAGGACAAGGGCAAGAGGCCCATGCATGACAAGGGGCCATCAGGTGAACAAGAGGACGACTTCATCCTCATTCATGATGATGATGCAGATGTGAAGAGTGCCAAACTTAGGAGGACCATCCAAGAGCAGAAAACGAATATCCAAGAGTTGTCACTCAATTTGGAGAGGGCTAAGTGGATTATCAGGTATTTGGAGTAGAGGAACAAACAGCTTGAGGACTAGCATGAGATTATGGAGCTGCAAAACATCTATGAGAATTGCTAAGCTGCCCAGCATAGGAGGATTGAGCTCACTCCATTAGAGTAAGAGATTAACAATGACCGCAAGTCTTGGCTCGAGTGGATCAACATCCACCTTGAGAGACTACTAGAGAATGTCGAAAAGGACAAAACCATATTGAGGCAGATGGTTTATCACTACAGGGCACGGAACATGAGTTCAAAGGCTCGGATAAGGATTTTGAAGGCAAAATTGAGCAAAGCGACAAAGAGGAAAAAGAGTCAAAAAGAGAAAGATTGGCTTCGAATCTCGGCTGAAGCCTTTCTAGCCAAGCATAGCACCTCATAGAGGATCTCTAGCTGAAATTTCAAGAAATCTGGGGCAATTTTGGTCACATGACAAAGGTCACAACACAGGGTTTTTCTCCCTGTGCACCACGCCACTGGCGCAGCGCTTAAACAATCGTGCCTATTGGTGCATGGACAAGAAAATTGGGCATGATTTGAGTCCCCAAGAGGTCAAAAACACTCAAACAATGACCTCTCTACCCCTATTTTGACACACAGGAAGCAGTCTTGGGAGAATGAAGTTTTGGAGGGGAAAATGAGCACCAAATTCAGAAATTCCACTTGGGTTGGAAAATAGACAGGCTAGGCTTTCTAACACGCACACTTGGGCACAATTTGGACTCCAAAGGGTATCTCAAAATTGACTCCAAAGTGGCACGGTGCATATAGATTTGGGCGCGACGCATATAGACAAAATGACCAAAATCACTTCTGCTTCGTGACGTTTCAATTCGCGACTTTCTCCAAGTGGGCCTACTCATTTACACTACACCTTTTCAGCACCTAAGGCAATGTTTAAAGAATATTTTCACTAAAGGTTGGCTTCTATCCAAGTGGAAAAGGTAGACGAGCAATCACCCAAGCCATTTGTCATTTTTGTAATGCTACACCTGTAACTACTGGTTGGCTTTCCATTCCCATTTCGTAATGCTTTGAAAAACTCCCCAACTCTTGGTCGTTCTATTTTCCCATGGCATAGTCTATTTATTTTATGCAAACCATTTGCAAAGGGTTGGTGGGTTGTCATTTCTAGGAGACTGTGGGAGAGAAACTCAGTTCTTCATTGTATATTTTGACAGAGAATTAATGAAAGGCAGCGGCTTTGGCTCAAGAGATTCATGTGGTGTGAGTGTAGCAAATGTGTTCTCTTTATGTTTCATATGTATTTTGTTATGTTTCATATTTCATTCATATTTATTTCCAGTGAAATTTTCTAAGATAAGGTAGAACTCATGTTTAATGCTCTGCCTGTGGGAAAGTTTCACGTTTCTATGTTCTTCTTCTATTGAAAAGGATTCATGTGTTTATGCCCTTTTCATCCCCCTAAAAAATCTTTCTAGTCCGTATTATTTCAAATTTAATTGCTAGACTTTCCGCCTGTCTTGCCTCACGAAGTAATTTGTGCCTTTGTGTTAAATTCTCTTCTCATTGCTGTTTGTTGGTCCCATACATCCCAGAAACTCGCTCATTTATAAAAAATTGCATCTTGTTTCCATATTTATTTACCTAGCCTAAAATAAATATTTCACTGGAAGTCATGTCAGACCATATCGTTTATCTATTCACCGAGCGTGACACGGAGAGAGCCCTCTCCTGTTCTGGTAGGGCTAGCTACGAGACTGAGCGTGGCTTGTAGTTACCCTGAATTTTGCCTTCCTTCAGCCTAAGGCAGATTTAGGTGATAACACATTGGGCGAAGATTGAACGAGTTTGAAGACCCCAGATTTTTTTTCATCCATCCAGGTTGTGATATATTCAGGAATATAAGGACATCATATGTACACATAGGTTGCACAGACGATCATCCAAGCTAAGGGATGATGATTCCACATATAAAGAATCACCAGTCTGCAAATACATATGATTATCTGTTCTATATACATGAAAATGAATTTATAAAGCTGAGCATGGGAGTGCTCACCTTAGCTAGATCATGGAAAAATTATATTGTGATGATGTATTGTATTGTATCTTATATAGGTCACCTTCCAGGTTGAATACCTCGGATCGTCATGATAAAGCATTTCACCCGACATCAAAAGATTTATGACTTGATGCTTTACAGGGAAACTGTTATAGACATATTTGGGCACTGAAACCCCAATATTAAATGTCGATAAACCAAGGGATTTTTAACCCCTAAAAGTGTTGTTTAATACACTAAAGGATCATGGTCAACTGATTACAACATTCCGTAGAAGTTCCACTTTAAAAAACACTTAGAATTGGCCAAAATTGGACCATACTGACTGCTCCACTGTCAAGGTGTGATGCATACTGACTCCTACACTATCCAGGTGTGGTGCATACTGAAGAGGCCTTCGATGGGGTGTGATGAGTGAGGATGGATAAATGTCTGAGACAATTTGCTAAGTGGATTCTCATGGAATCTTCTAGAAACTTCTCCTATGACACTTGCCTCTCTGAATTCACCCAGGGATGAGTAAGAGATCCAAGAAATCTCCAAGTGGAACCAAGAAGAACAAGTGGAATGATGTTAATAAAAAACCCAGAGATTACTCACACCCTTATAGACATCTATAAATGGATCCCTCATTTGAGAGATCTAGAAGCTAGAATTTTGTAATTTGTGAGGAAGTGTTGATAGTTTGTGTTTGAGAAGGAGTATTGTATTGTTGGGTGATCTTGCTTTTCATGAGGTGAAGAGGGCTTTGATGCTGGGAGGATGATGCTGCATCAGACAACTGGGTTGTAATTCTCCCTTCTATATTAATAAAGTTTTTGAATTTTCCTCCATACAATCGTATATTTGTGAATGTTGTTATTTGTGAATGCCATTGTATGTTCATTGTATTTCTGATTCTACAATGCTTATGATATAATAGATTGATATGCTTTGATGGTTTTTTGTTACATTGTCTCTACATGTATTCTCTAAGTGGGATAAGTAGGAGAAGAGTTGCAAGCTCTATCAAGGGGGAGAGAAATCGAGCAAGGAGTCAAGTGGAAGATACAGGTTGGTTCCTTTGCCTCTCCCTTATCTATCATACAAAGAGGAAATCCCAAACTGCTTTGATTGTTTGTTTCTAGGGTAGATGCCAATCCTAGAGTGCTAGCAGATCGAAAAGACACTAGTTTTCCTGGAAACGATAAGTTGAAGGAATCGATTTTGAAGAAATGTTTTCACCGATTTCCAGAATGGAATTTATGGAATTTATATGGAATTTTTCATGCTATAGAAAAATCAAGGTCTACAAAATTTATGTTAAGTCAGCCTTTCTAAATGGTGCATTGGAAGAATAAGATTACATTGAATAGCGCTAAGGTTTTCGACTCTCTGACAAGGAGGACTATGTATGTAGATTATAGAAGACACTATATGGTCTCAGGAAAGCTCCTAGTTCTTGGTATGCTCATATTCATGGATATCCACATCAACAAGGATTCTAGAAAGGAAGTGTTAACAACAATCTCTATGTGAAAGTGGATCAAGATAAACTAACGATTATCGAGGTATAAGTGGATGGTATAATATTTGGAAGAAAGGATGACAATTTAAGAAAAAAATTTCCACAAAGATGCAAAGTGAGTTTGAAATGTCTCTATTTGGTGAGCTGGCATAAATTTTAGGGCTTCAGATATCTTAGCACAATAAAGGAATATTTATATATCAAACCAAGTACATCAAGGAAATTCTCAAGAAATTCAGGATGGAAGATTACAAGCCTTTCCTTACCCCAATGGTAATAGATTTCAAGTAAAGATTATAAAATTCATCCAAAGATGTGGACCAGAGGTTGTATAGATATATGATTAGTTTCCTTCTATATGTGACTTCGTCTCGGCCAGATGTAATGTAGGTAGTTGGACAAGTAGCAATATTCTAAGAAGCACCAAAAGAATCTCATACTATTGTCATCAAAACAATTATTTGATATCTTAAGGGCACAACAGAATATTGTTTTAGGTATCCCAAAGGAAATGATCTAGTTATCCAAGCTTATTTAGGGGCATGCTAGGCAAGAAGTGTTGATGATCAAAAGAGTACCAGTGGAGCAACATTCTATCTAGATGGTTGACTTGTTTCATGGTTAATTAAAAAACAATATTCAATCACATTATCCA
Source organism: Pinus taeda (assembly GCA_000404065.3). NCBI lineage: Eukaryota > Viridiplantae > Streptophyta > Pinopsida > Pinales > Pinaceae > Pinus > Pinus taeda. Next base: position 1,714 of record APFE030265141.1, on the reverse strand, counting down.
CAACAGAAGTAGCATATATTGCGGCATAAACTTGTTATACTCAATGTTGCGGGATTTTATCCCCTAAGGCTCTTAGGTGGAACCCTAGCAGACTGAGAGTTGTCTAAATCAAGAAACATGCACACACACAACCATTATGCTAGAAAAATCTACTTCTAATGTGAGAAGGACATACCTCAGGTCCTACGTTTCGGTAGTTCCTCAAGGGTGCAAACCCTTCTTCACGTCCCTTCCGCTCCTTTGCCCTGCAAAAACAACAATTCCAAGGAATGCAGCAGTATATGGACAAAGATTTACATAAAAACCATCTTTATGTTATATAAGAAAGGAGTTAGTTATAAGCTTTTAGATATCCATTCATACATGAAACTCAAATATGAACATCATCAACATAAAGAAAGAAGCGTATCGGGAACAAGACGTGTTTCTTTATTAGACAAATAGAATAGTACAAAAAAGAGCAATATCACCTGAACCACTTCTGCAGGCTCAAAGCTCATCCTCCTTCTGGATCCGTCTCGCCTCAAGCCTCTAGTAGGTCTCCTTCCAATACTCACTCCAAGATGTCATCACAAAGGGATGAACATCCAATCACAAAAGGAAACAAGGGTTTCCTGTACAAGATGGGGGAAGTGCAGAAGGCACAAGGGTCTTCAGACCTGATCAGGGGAAAAAACTCAGTATAATAACCTTGCTCTATGATCTCTCCTCCTTTAGGCCTTCCCTTTGATGTCTT
>APFE030265135.1:0-18606 GCA_000404065.3 Pinus taeda | reverse complement strand
GCGTGGCTGCACCTATGAGGTTTTTTTGTGGAGTTAGATTGGCTTCCTAGCTTGTTGAAAAGAAATAAGGTACTAAAGTGCATTGAAGAATGGGTTGGTAGAATCAAATGCAAGTGCAGGTGGATCTAATACTCTGACATGGTCAAAGGGGCTTCAGTTGTAGATGGATGGAGATTATAAGCAATAGAGTAGTTAATGTGGATGAGGAGGTTGATGTAGATGTTGTCCAGGTGAAAACAAGCTTAAATGGAGGAGAATGTAAGACCTTTCGTTTTCCCATGGGAAACGAAAGTGCCTTCCTTGAGTTTGATGTTGAAGATAATGTTAATTAGATGAGACAAAGTCATTCACGACTTGGGAACTCAATACACTTAGGTGCACAACCAAGTTGAGAAGCGTCACAAGAGCAAATTACTCAGTTAGATGGGAATGAGTGGTGTTAGGGGGAGTTTGTCATTTGTTTAATAGATTGTTAGAGTTGTGATGGTAGAATACCAATGCCTTGATGTAAGGCATGCCAATATTAGATGGAGAAGATGTTTGTAGTAGAAGATGTGCGAGAATTTAGAGGCAATGTTGCAACATGGTTATAGGCATGAGCAATGAGTAGAACATGGAGTAGTTCACCTGGAGGAATGCCACAACAAAGTGTTTACGATAAGGCACCTTGGTGGAGTGCATCTTGGATAAGCATTTAGTGGAAGCATTTGGTGGTCAAGTGTTGGGCACTTCATAGCTCATAAGGGATAGACAAATATGAGTGTGACCCGCCAACAAAGTGGCATGGTTGCACCCATAGTCATTGGTCTTAACATACAATTTTTTTTTTTTTTTCTGGATGCTTGAACATTTGCATAGTTTTGGGTTGCAAGCATTCCAAGTTTCGGGGGGAAATAGAGTGGTGTTCACTAGTTGTAGTTTATGAAAAAGAAGCATATATATTCTATAAGATATATAGTTGGAATACTATTATTTTCATGGGGAATTTATGATGTGATGACATGTTCTAAAGGAGGTTTTGATCCTAGCAATGAAGTAGGTTGTGTTTTGGGGAGGATGCTTTAGATCATTTTGTGAAAAATGAAAAACATTGGACTTGCAAGTGTTTCATGCGTACAAGGTAAAACAACGTGGGGCATTAAGTGTAGCACACACCTTCATCTCAAGGAGGAAGGTTACCATAACATTGGGTGACTTAAGAAGGTTAATGGGTCGTGTCTTCAAGGCATGGAAGGTGGAGCAACACCCTTGATTTAAATGATAAAATTGAGCTCCCTTCCACTATATAATGTGGAGGTTGTGGGTTTGCCAAGACATTCAATCAAGTGGTATGCAAGGATTGAAAAGTTAATTGCTAAGTCAATGGTGTGGGGGATCATGTGACTTGAGTGTCATTTGAGAAGTTCAAAGGTCCATGAATAGATTTGAGAAAGGAGTATGGGGCAAACTTGATCTAAGAGCATAACTATGAAGGTGGAAAGTTCTATGTTGAAAGAATTTATCAAGGGTGTTGGGTGATCAAGGATAGGTTTTGTGTGTTGTAGGGAAGATTGTTCCATTGAAGAAGTGAAAGGTCATCAAGGGTAAATGATAGGTATGCTCATTTAGGAATAATTATCATTACATTGATAATTAGAATATAAATCACATAAGCCTTGGGTAATTTTAAAAAAAATGGATTATTTGAATGAACAAAAGCATCATCTTGACAAGTATTGAGCATAATTGGCATTTTTCTTCTCAATAAAAACTGGAGGTGGTGGTGGTTGGGGGAGCTAGGCAAGTCTTTGACTGATCGAATAAATGAAGTGAATATTTGTTTACTTGAAGAAGAGTGAGACTACAATAGGCAAGCCTGCAAGTGTCGTAAGAGTGATTTTGTGGTAGTGTATCCACAAGTTGAAAATTGAGTTGTTATTTGTATGTATGCATAGTCATGGTGGTTGACCAAACTCTCTTTTGTAAACATTTGGTCATATCATCTTCTAGTAAAAGTTTAGGTTCGTTGCTTGGGCACTAATCCATTTGTTAAAGTGTTATTGTCACGTCCCCAAGCCTACGATGGTCTTTCAACCGTGTCGGCGAGGTGCAGCACCACCGAACACTTTCTTTTTAACAATACTCGTGCACATGGACTACGCCTAAATTCACTTTCTCGTTACTTAGCTTATGTTTCGCAACCAAGTAAACATGCAATTATCCTTTATACTTAATGAAGCCCATACTCATTCATTATCCATAGCAATTATAACAAGAACATCAACAATTGCAACAAGTATAAAGAGGAGGGGCAACTACTCGTAATGTGAGTCTGCCCAACAATGTTTATTAATCAGTCTTTCAATATTACAAGCTTCAAGTATTCTTGGAAAAACTCCAAGTCTATACTTAGCCAATTTTATAACATAGGCAAAACAACCTTTACAACATCTTCGTGCACGTCTTGCACGATGGGTGGGTGCTCACCTGAGCCACCAAGACACCCTCGTCAATCCCGGCACAAATCTACAACCAACATCCAACTTGTGGCACACCTTGCCAACCATCAACCAAGAACTATCTCTGCGCCTTCTCCAAGTTGTGCGCATGAGGTATGCGCATCCCCAACCTGAACTGCACACTTCCTTTCTTGTTGTGCGAAAAGTTCAAGTGTTGCTTGTTCGAATGATCCAAATGAACGCCAAACGCTCTATGTATATACGCTTGGTAGTGTGGGTGGTGGCTATCTTGCCGACCCCCTAGTATATGGTTTACGCACCCCCAAATCGTCCTTAGAACCGTCGGCCTGCCCCATACACATGCCTATGTTCATCGTGTATAAACCTGCCTTCGTTCCCAAGTCATTCGTTAAGTGTCATAACCCACTCTTCTTTCGTCGCAATTAACTCATCGTAACGTCGCATGGTCGTGCAGCACTGCCCGACGCCCACCCGCGTGCAGTCGTGCACACCCGTCCGGCATGCGCACACCCGGGCGCCCGGCGCCTGCCCGTCGCACTTCACCGAGGGCGTTACATCCTCCTCCACCTGAAGTCATTGTCGTCCTTGACAACATCCCCAAGCATCAATCTCCATGATGTCAACTCCTCCTCACATATGGCTAACATCCTGCAACATATGTAGGACTCCATCTCCACCACGTCTCATCTAAGTGACCAAGTGTCACCAAGATAGTCCATACTAATGTATGTCATAGATGTCCATGATCATCGACCACCTGCCACAATCTCTCCATGCTACTCTCCACCATGGAAGGCTGATCCTTCCAACATCAAGCTACATGTCCACTGCAACAATGTGTCACTCCATCATGTCACCAACTCCATCATGTGCAAAACTTCCCATGATATGTCAACAAGTGTTAACACACCTCAATATGTGCCAACATCTCATCTCAATAATCGGAAGTCCTCTCAATCCATGACAATCAACCATCATGTCACAATCTCCACATGCTGCTTCATCGTGGAAGGCTGGCCCCTCCATCTCAAGCTACATGCCTATTGCAACATATCATGTCGACCTCATCATGTGTCGTTCCATATGAACTGCTGCTATGATACTCCAACACAATGCCAACATATCTCTGTACATTGTTGACCCTCATGTTTGAACTAGTCGGGTAGCTAATCCAACCATCACGCTCAAATCATGAGAATGCACACCCTCATGCCACCATCAGACGTTTCTCAAAACATCCTGCCACATCCTGAACTCGAACAAGAATCCATCTATATAAGTAAACCATGCTCAGGTCCATGAAGTAGTCCTCATCTCATCTGCAACACATCCATGATGTTTGGTACCAATGTGCTAAAGGAAATCAACTACATCTATCCCAACATCATCCATATATGTGCCTCCTCCATATGAAGAGACCATCTCATCAAACTCCAACTCTCGGTTTGCCACATCCATGCCCATGAAGCTACCTCCATCACATCTGCAATGTGTCATCCCTCAAGTCTGTCATAGAAACAAGTATACACCTGTCTCATGTATCCATGTGTTGCCCATGATCATAGATCAATCAGCTCCCATGTGTAAAAGTAGTTGAGTCTCGGCTCAACCCATGCCCAAGTGTTGCCACCAAGGCATCATCATCATCGTAACTCCATCACTCCCAAAGTGTCTCATCGATCATCCACATAAGTACTCTTTTTCAAGTCCACCCAGTGTTATGCACTTGAAAGTATGCACCTGCATCAAAGTCCCTGACCTCAGCTCCTCAATGCATCAGATCCTCCAAGTCCACCATATATGAAGTCTCCAAGAGTCACAACAATCTCATGTCATCATGAGCTCCATAAGCCATCCCCAACGAGCACTCTAGCAAGCATACAAGTCTCCACCCAAAGGTCTCTGCAAGATGCCTCATCTCTCCATGTAGTAAGAATGCCCCATAGTCTACTCATAACTCCATCCAAGTCCATGGCCTCGTTGTACATAAGTGCACAACCTCTCCATAGGCTCATAAGTATAAGTCTCCATGTCACACCAGCAAATCCATCTGCACAACATCCCTGCTTTGGCACTCCTCATTGGATGCCCATAAGTGACACCTCTACAAGTGCTCCCATATAATGTCCCTGCATAAGACTGCCATGCTCCATGTCTCCAACCTGATGTCCATGACTAAGTTGCCCATGTAGTCCAACCAAGTAGACCCATCACAACCATCGGTCATCCCCATCCAAGCTGTAATCTTCAGTCTAGTGAACTAGGTCACCCAACCATATCATCATCATGTCATGAGTTTCCTCCATCATAGCTCCTCCACCTAAGTGTCCACCAAGACTATCTCTTGGTTTCAGCCATGAGAAGTCCACCCAAACATCATCATTACGAGTTCCTTCCATCATAGCTCCTCCACCAAAGGTTCCACCAAGACTTGCTCTTGGTCTCGGCCATGGGAAGTCCACCCAAACATCATCACTACGAGTTCCTTCCATCATAGCTCGTCCACCAAAGATTCCACCAAGACTTGCTCTTGGTCTCGGCTATGAGAAGTCCACCCAAGTGTGTGCCCTTCAAACTGTCCATGAGTCATGCCGGGCACTTAGCCATGTGGCTAAAGCACAACCCATTCCTCCACAACGATCATCAAGTTCCACCCTTGTCACGGGCCTTCGTACCTTCTACCATAAGGTCACAAACAACCCCAACAAGTCCTACAACAATCAACAATCCTTGCTTCTCCATACAAGGTCTCATCATAAACATCCATGGTAAGATGCTCCCTAGCATCGACAAACTGACTTTTCCCTTCCCTGCACACGAATGCTCAAATGAAACACATGTATCAATAGTACTTACATCATCATCATCATGAGGTTCCTCTATGAGAGTACCCTCATCCATACATGTATGCAAAATGCCCGATCATGGTCCAACTTGATCAACCTCAAGTTCATCCTCCATCATGGTCATGTCTGCAACATCTTCAACTATTATCACGGCTTCCTCTTTCTTATCACATTCTGCATCTTTCTCCTTATGAGCCAAAGCTATGGAATGCTTCTTCTCAAGAGTTAGCACTTCCCACTTCTTTCGAATCAATTCCTGCCTTATCTTCAATTCCTTGGATTCTGCTTCAAACAAGTCCACTTCCTTCACAAGTCGACAGGCTTCGTCCCTATTTCCGTTAGAAATCCCTTCCTTGACCAAGGCACGAAGAGCATCCCTTGCTTTGAACATAACTTTGTCCCATTGTGCAAGCCTTTGTTCAACCTCTCTTGATTCCTCAAGTAGACTCCCTTCAAATTCCTTGAAGGTTGCAAAACCCATTTCTTGCAAGATAGATATCCTTGACTCTTCACCGTTACGAGCAACCTGCTCAAACCAAGCCCAACCGAGCTACTTCAATGCTTCAACACTTCATCAACCCGGTCATCAGCCTGCTCTGATACCAACTGTCATGCCCCCAAGCCTACGGTGGTCTTTCAACCGTGCCGGCAAGGTGCGACACCACCGAACACTTTCTTTTTAACAATACTCGTGCACATGGACTACACCTAAATTCACTTTCTTGTTACTTAGCTTATGTTTCGCAACCAAGTAAACATGCAATTATCCTTTATACTTAATGAAGCCCATACTCATTCATTATCCATAGCAATTATAACAAGAACATCAACAATTGCAACAAGTATAAAGAGGAGGGGCAACTCCCCGTAATGTGAGTCTACCCAACAATGTTTATTAATCAGTCTTTCAATATTACAAGCTTCAAGTATTCTTGGCAAAACTCCAAGTCTATACTTAGCCAATTTTATAACATAGGCAAAACAACCTTTACAACATCTTCGTGCACGCCTTGCACGATGGTTGGGTGCTCACCCGAGCCACCAAGACACCCTCGTCAATCTCGACACAAATCTGCAACCAACATCCAACTTGCGCACACCTTGCCAACCATCAACCAAGAACTATCTCTGCACCTTCACCAAGTTGTGCGCATCCCCAACCTGAACTGCGCACTTCCTTTCTTGTTGTGTGAAGAGCTCAAGTGTTGCTTGTTTGAATGCTCCAAATGAACGCCAAACGCTCTATGTATATACGCTTGGTAGTGTGGGTGGTGGCTATGTAGCTGACCCCCTAGTATATGGTTTACGCACCCCCAACTCGTCCTTAGAACCGTCGGCCAGCCCCATACACATGCCTACCTTCATCGTGTATAAACCTGCCTTCTTTCCCAAGTCATTCGTTAAGTGTCGTAACCCACTCTTCTTTCGTCGCAATTAACTCGTCGTAACGTCGCATGGTCGTGCAGCGTTGCCCGATGCACACCCGCGTGCGGTCGTGCATGCTCGCCTGGCGTGCGAACGCCCGGGCGCCTGACGCTCGCCCGTCGCACTTCACTGAGGGCGTTACAGTTATGCTTGCATTATTGTTTAAAATGATTCAACGTTTGAAATTTGCTTACTTGAGATGTTTTAGAAGATGCATTTGATCAAAACCTTGTTTGTTAATTGGTTGTAACATTGCTAATAAAACCTAAGTAACTTAAAGTTGAGTCTTACATAAAAATATTGTCTGATTTCAATTATTCTAATATCACCACGTCACTAATACTACTATTTCTTATAATAAAATGAAAATGAAAATTTTAATAAAAAACCTAGAATTATGAATTATAATAAAATGAAAATAATTTTTTTAATAAAAAAACTCTAGAATCATGAAAGATAATACCTAATAGATAATAAAAATGTTATAGATATAAAATAATAATAATAAACAATAACCATTCTTCTTTTAATACATACTTAACATTTTAAAACCAACTTTACAATTCTCCCTCGGAAAGCTGATAATAATGAGGAGGAACGCTGATAATAATGTAGATTATAGAAATATATTTTCTTAAAATTTAGAAAATAGATACTCCACCCCACTATACAATTATCATCACAGCTTACCAAAAACATATTTGAAGCGCGCCAGAGTATAAGCCAAAATCTTACGATGATATCTACTTATTCAACCAGCGACCTCTCGCTCTGTGAAATAGGATCCCATGATCTTGGTTTTCCCCTGCTCTTTGAAATAAGATCCCATGATTTTGATTTTAATTTCACTTTTTTCTGAACTGCACTCTATAATAGACCTTTGAGCCACAACCTCTCAGGAAACCAGGCAAACTCCCACCACGCGGGTGTTATTGATATTCTCGATGGATTCGGTATCAGGAGCAGCAATAGGCACTAATGTCTGTCATTCAAGCATTCAGAAATTGCAGCATGCTATTAAGTATTCGGCCAATACTTCATCTGCAGGAGAGAAATTCTTGCTCAAGTATCCTCACTACACTACCCAATGCTACCAACATTTCTTCCATAGACATACAGCTGCTCTGCAAACATGGCCGATTGCAAGAAGCTCTGCAAGTTCTGAATGCCACGGGCCGCCCTGTAGACTCGTGCACATATGTTTCTCTCTTGCAGGCCTGCATCAAGACGAAAACATTGTCTGATGGAAAGTTAATCCATGCCCACATCGTTAAAATGGGACTTGTGCCCGACAGATATTTATCGAATACGCTTATCAATATGTATGCTAGATGCGGTAGCATCCAGGACGCTTGCAGAGTTTTCGATCTGATGCCTGCACGAGATGCCTTTTCATGGACTGCCATGATTGCAGGGTACACAAAGCAAGGGTTCACTGAAGAAGCATTAATAATGTTTTGCCAAATGCAGCGAAGAACAGACGTCCAACCCAATCAGTTCACCTTTGCCAGTGTTCTTCAGGCTTGTCCCAATCTGGGAGCCCTCAAGGCCATTCATGAAGTGATAATCAGCAGGGGTTTTCAGTCTGATGTTTTTGTGGGTAGTACTCTTGTACATTCATATGCAATACATGGAAGTATACAGGATGCACGCCATCTGTTTAACAAAATGCCTCAACGAAATACGGTGTCTTGGAATGCCATGATTGCAGGGTGTATGCTGAATGGGCATGTCTACCAAGCCCAAAAGCTTTTTCAGGAAATGCCTGAACGAAATCTGATTTCCTGGACGGCGATGATTGCGGGATATGCGCAGAATGGGCACAGTGTTGAGGCTCTTGAGCTTTTCCAACAAATGCTGCTTGCAGAGGTGAGGCCGGATTTAAAAACTTTTGCTAGTGTCCTTCCGGCATGTGCCAACTTGGTAGCTCTGAAACAGGGCATGGAGATCCACAAAGAAGTAATTAAAGGTGGATTTGTTTGTGATGATTTTGTGGGGAGTGCCCTTGTACACATGTATGTAAACTGTGGGAGTATTAAGAGAGCACGCAAAGTGCTTGACAAAATGCCTCTAAAAAATATGGTATCATGGACGGCCATGCTTGCAGGATATGCACAGAGTGGGCTTGTTGGCGAAGCTCTGAAACTCTTTCAGGCAATGCCGGAACACAACGTGGCCTCTTGGACAGCCATGATTGCTGGATATGCTCAGAATGGATATGGTATAAAAGCCCTGAAGCTTTTTAGACAAATGCAACTTGTGGGATTGAAGCCAAACATAAAAACCTTTGTCAGTGTTCTCCCGGCCTGTGCTAGCTTGGCAGCTCTGAAACAGGGATTGAGAATACATAAAGACATTATTAGAAGTGGATTTGAATGTGACGTTTATGTTGCAAGTGCTCTCATAGACATGTACTCAAAATGTGGGAGTATAGAGGAGGCACACACTGTGTTTAGCGAAATGCATCAGCCAAATGTAGTGTCATGGAATGCACTAATTGCAGGATATGCCATGCATGGCTGTGGTGATGAGGCTGTCAAGCTCTTTGAGCAGATGCAAGACTCTGGCTTGAAGCCAAACCATATCACCCTAGTTTGTGTTTTGTTTGCATGCTGCCATTCAGGTCTAGTTTCCAAGGGGAAACAATACTTTGATTGCATGGTGGAGTATTACGATATCACACCTGCAATGGAACACTATGGCTGCATGGTTGACCTTTTTGGCCGTGCTGGAAACTTGGATGGGGTAAAGGACATCCTTGATAAAATGCCATTGAAACCTGATACTTCATTGTGGGTGAGTTTACTTGGTGCTTGCAGAATACATAACAATATAGAACTGGGAGAACATGTAGCGGAAAATCTTTTTGAGTTGGACTGTAATGATGCTGCACCTTATGTTCTACTGTCAAGCCTCTATGCTGCAACTGGCAGGTGGAATGACATTGAAAAGGTAAGGCAACTGATGTTTGATAGAAGGGTGAAAAAGACACCCGGATGCAGTTGGATTGAGGTCAATGAAAAGCTGCATGCTTTTCTTGTAGGTTAGATACCGTCTATAAACAAAGAGAACACATCAGAAGTTACAGACATTGTCTGTGGAGATGTAGGTGGCAAGCCACATGCAATATGGGATGCGTGCTAAATGGTGTTTGAAGCGCAAGAAACAAATCCTTGGCCACCATATCAGGGGATTGCTAATTGCATTTGGGCTAAACAACATATTCCCTTGAACTATTATTCAGTTTATCAAGGCATTCAACTATGCATTTACAGCCAAGATCAGGTCAAAGATTTTTTCATGAGAGACTATTTGTAGGGAAGCAAACCTTTGCCATCATTTTAATGGTGGATGGTGTTCTGGTGGAGACTATCCTGACATCAAATGGAACAAAAAATAGAGAAAATCTTGAATCTCCGTTGACTTGAGGTATTTTCAGCCATGTCTTTGTCAACAAAATCGAGGCATTATTTATTGTCTAATGTTGAAGAATCAAATGGATGTTTTTGGCATGGATGGGAAATCATTATCCCTAGTGACCGAAGTAATATCGTGAAGCAGAAATAGATTATTCATACATAGGTTCTTCTCACAACATGCAGTAGGATGATTGCATGCATCAATCTTATTGTTACTTTCTGATATTCAAAGCAGGCTTATGAATGTTGGACAGTATGTTTCTTCTTGAGTTGTGTTGCTTTTAGCATGCCTCCAATGTTATATTGAATAACATTGTTTGATTGGATGGAGTGGCAACTACATTGGTCATATTGGTTTCCTTCATGGACTTTTGAAGAACGTCATACAGCTCAGTGACAATGGCATTCTTATACTTCATAAGTGGAGCTTATCTATCCTTAGTATGTGCCTATCTAGCTTGTCCATATTTCCTCCAAAAAATTACATGCAGGTAAAATTTATGTTGCTTACCAGTTTCTCTAACATTACGGATGAACATGCATCTAGGAAAATATGCGAATAACAAGGTCCAATGGAAGTCTACTACCTAGCATTGGCAAAACACAACTTTCTTCTTAAATTTAATATTGAAAGTATCCTTTTTGAAAATCTCAAGGCATGACAAATTGCTGTGCTTAGTGATAATTCATTCTATAGAAACAAAAATTTGGCATTGAGGCTTAAAAATGGAAATTGATTGTTGGTTGGAAGGTTTTGCTAACACCATTTCTTGTTTTCCTCTCCTTTGTAATTTTTCAGTTGAGTAACTTTACACCACGACCCTTGATTTCTGCGCATTCAAATAGTACAAGTCGTATAATCAATAATGTTGCATATCAGTTGTGTTAAATACAATTTTAGAAGATTGCATTGAGGATAATTCATATGAAATTTAGATCATAAGCAAAAGTATGGGTTTTAGATCCCTTGGATCGGATTTCTTCTCCAAATGAAAGATATATCCTTTTCATGGGTTAGTAATTTCATCAATTAGTTGGATTATTAGCAAAGTCTATTCCTTCAGTCTTACATTATAAAACTCAATAATTAACATTCTGTCTGGCATGTATATCTTTGTTCAGTATTCAATCTTTTGGCATTGCCTATTTATTGCGGCCACAGCCCACATACATTTTTAGCAAAAACGAGAGACCATATATTATCTAAAGAAGGACAACCACATTGGGAGTGACTTGAAGGTTAGTAGGTCCAAGCAATAAGTATATCTTCCTAAGCTTGCGAGTCATACTTGCACAAAGTTACCCGCCATATCTAATATTTGAGCCAACGCTCAACCTACTTGCATGCATTGTGAAAGAACAACTAAACAAAATTACCTAGACAATGGAGTTCAACGCAAATAACAGCTATGCAAAGTGACGCACATTATGTAGGTTGTTTGTTCAAAAGGTGAAGGCCCCTAGTACCGTTCATCCTTCTTTCAACTAGAAGCTTCGTCAGGACAGATTCAACTCTTCATTTGGGGTGATTCATATGCATTTAGACAGTTTGTCAAAAAATCTTAAGTAGAAAAAATCATGCTACTATTACTGCTAGTGCTAATGTCCCAACACTCATTTTTCATTTGTTGAATACTGAGTGCAGAACTAAAATGGACATGCATGGAAAATATTTACCACTGCAACAAACAAACACACAGAGCTTTATCATGGAGAATACCTCTATTGAGGAAAACTCCAATATTTAAATGCATTGTCTTATTACAAAAATATTACAATCTTTAGAAACACACTCACATTGATACTACTGTGTATTTTAAAAGAGCTAAACATAGAGATTATTGTGTTCTCTAAAATTTAAATGATCTAAATTAATGGCATTGCATTCATTTTTCACAAAATATTCATGGACATGTATCTTGTGGTACTTTTCTCGTCTAATAGATGGTTGAACAACGCAATGACGATGAAAATTTCTCTTTCATTTTTTTCAAAGAGTTTCGTAGATTGTAAATTGGCCTCTCCTATTTGGTCTCTCAACTCTTTTATGTTGTTGTTTGAAGATTTGGTCAAATATGATCAAATATATCAACTTTGATTAAATCAACCCATTGAGCACCGTGCTTAATAAAGTTAATAAAGACCATCACTCATCAGCAATTATAATCACTAGTTATATTTACATTAAATATCTGTAATTCACAATTTAGGGGTAGATTTTTTTTGGCCATCTAGAATCTTCTTGATTAGTGTTGCATTGCTAATTCCACATATGCGAGTAATAACACTTTAATGTGGTTTCCACTTGGTGCTATAGTGGCCCCACTACCCATGGGACTTCCACTTGGGGTTATTATGGTCTCATTAGGATGGACTCGACTCTTGTGTCACATGACAATGTTAACCCCACCCGAGTTGTAGTGTGCACCTATTGATGCATCTCTCTCTCTCTCTGTGTGTGTTGCATTGATTGATCTGTTTCAGATCATATTGACACATTCAAAACCAACTTTTTGAATTTTGGCCTTCAAACCAATAAATTTAGTCATTTTTCCAACCCATCGACATGCTTAGCCAACTTCATCTTCTTATGCCTTCCATAACTAGACTTTCCATTTGATCCATTTCAGAGTGAAGGGGGTCAATCAAAATGGGGAGGATTAACTACAACAATTTCTTCGTGGCTTGCACATTCTCCACCAAAATGCTTAGTCCATTATTTGAGTTAGGATTACATATGGTGCACTTACTCATCTAGATTAGCCACTTGACAAGTGCTCACCTTTGACATGTAAAAGGTAATCAACTATAAATCTATAAGGGATAATCTTCTCCTCTATCTCTTGTAGCTTAAGGTCTACATCCTTGAACATTCTGTAACATTGATGATTGTCTTTCTCTCCTTGTGCTTTACTTCAAATCGGCTACCATTCTTTCAATAGTGTCTACTCTATCACTTAAAATTGTCTTCATACTTCAGAGATTGTCTTTGAAGTTACTAAGTTATTTATTAACAACCCATGCCTCCTATCTTTGCATTCATTGACAAGGACAATCTATGTTAGTAAAACTGAACTTTGATTCTTTAATAATCCTAATTCTATATGCTAAGTACATAGAACCCCTAATTAAGTCATAGATATTGAGTTAATACATTTCTATTGTTATATTAGTAGGTCAACCGGAACCTTTCATTGTACATTTTCATTATATTTGTACTTGTCGCCTATATATAGATCAAAGAGACCTAGTTTTAGGATCATTTCCTCTTCTCTTTTGGTCTTGAATTTATTGTAAAAGGAGGTTACCCTCTTGAAGTGTATTGTATTCATTGAATTTTTATCATTTTTAAGGTTCTTTGATTATACATTTGGTATCAAATCCTATGATCCTAGCATTTTGCTCCTTAAATCAAGACATCATGGAATTTTCACTATAATTTTTTTGGGCAATCTTTAGACAATGAAATTTTGAGGAGTTTAGGGAGATAATAAAGAACATGTAGTCATAATTTCAAGCTCTGGTTCATTATACATTTGGAGATATAGCCTATGGAATTTAGGATCTGTGACGAATCCTGGAATTAGTCTCAAACACGTCATTTTTTTCACTTTAATTTTTAATTTTTAATTTTGGGAAGTTTCAAATAGTGAAATTTGGTGGAGGCCGAGGACAAATATCATAGTACAAGTAATCAAACTTTCATATAATGGTTTATCATAATTTTAGAGAGATAGTCTATGTAAGATAGTGTTTGTGACTAATCCTAAAATCAATTTTAAAAGTCATCTTGGAATTTTTAATATGAATTTTTTGTTTCCTTCTGTTGAAGTTTCAGAATTTGAAATTAATAGAATATTGAAGAAACATAGAGAACTACATGTCCATTTTTTTGTTTTGTTTTTGGCACATTATAGTTTATGAGATATATTTTGTGGAAGTTAGGGTTTCTGACTAATTTTGAAATTAGCCTTAGACAAATCATCTTGGCATCTTTGCTATAGACATTTCTTCAATGAAGCTTTAGATTGTGAAATTCTCAAGAGTTTAAAAAACACATCAAGTTGCTATAAGCCAAGATTTCATGCTCAGATGGGCTAAACTTTTAAAAATAAATCAAGACAAACGTCAACCATCTAGAAAATCTCTAAATTATGGTTTTAAAGGTAAGTAACTTACCATTAGCATAACTTTTGATTGAAAGATTTATTTTTGGGTGACTGAAAATTGTGATAATGAGGGCTGCTATTATTATTTCCTCATATGGAAAAGCGTTATATAAGAAATACTACTCTTCAAAAAACGCAAACATGACATTGGAAGAAAGTGAAGACTTGGAATGCAGGTTCTCCCAATTAAAGAACCAAGTTGATGAAATGAATCATAGTGTTGAAAGAAGTGGATTTATCACGTTCTCATGAAGTCCTTCAAAAGGAAATGGAAAACAAATTGAACGAAAATAGGAAAACATGTAAAATAAGATGGATGAAATGGAAAAGTTGATGGAAAAAATGAAAATATCCATGGATTCCATAGAAATATTCTCTTAGAAAGGCTTCCTAAAAGGGATATGGAGATGCAAGGAAATCATGAAAGTTAGAAGAACAAATGTGTTGGGACTCAATCTCACATGGAGGGTATTTTATCATAGTTGGAGAGCATAAATATTGAATCACATAATCATGATAATTCACCGCTCCAAGATTTTCGTGGTATCAAAGGTTCAACTCGGCACTAAGAAACAATTTCATTCTGAAGATGTATATGAGAAAGTTTGATGGAAAAGATCTTATAACATGGATATTTTAGATGGAGCAATACTTTGATCTACACCAATTTCTAACCATACAAAAGGTAACTATTACATCATTGTATTTAGACCAAGATCAATTTGTATGGTATCAATGGATTGGTTAAATGAAAAATGATTCTATTGTATCTTGGTCCATTTTTGCAAAGGAATTGATAACACATTATGAGAATATTAAGAGAAATGCATTCTTTAGTCAATTGGTAAATCTTCAACAAAAATGTCCAATTATAGAGCACATTCAACAATTCCAAAAGTCGAGTCTTAGGGTAAAGAACATTCTAGAGGATAATTCTTTAAAACTCTTTATGGGAACTTTAAAGGAAAACATCAAGCATGCGGCATGTATCTTGGAACCTAAATCTCTAGAGCATGCTTTTAGAGTAATAAGGAAAATTGAAAGTAAAAATATAGCTGCTAGAAGAGTGGTCACTAACAGCTATAGGGAACATCTTACTTGAATCTCTCTTAACCTCACTCAACTGACAAGGTTGACACCTTAGCAAATGGATGAAAGAAGAGAAAATGGACTATGTTTCAAGTGTGACATTAATTACAATAAGGGGTATAAATTTGGTGAGAAGAAATTATTCTACATAGATTGTTAAGAGGAAGAATATAAAAAATTAGAATCGTCACAAAATATAGAGCTAGAAGAGACTACTCCAACAACATCTTGTCATGTTTTGGCTAGCAATAGTACTCCACAAACCCTCAAGATAGAAGGATATACCAAAGGGAAAAAGATAATAATGATGATTGATTTAGGTAAACCCATAACTTCATCAATTACAAATTGGTAAAACTTATCAATCGCATTGTATTTTTAATACCGAAATTTCAAGTAATAATTGTAGATGGATGTACCATAAATTGTGCAGGGAAGTGCCATAGTATTCAACTAAATATGAGAGAGTATTCATTGAACAATCCCATGATTGCAATCCAAAAAGACCCAAGTGTATTAGATAAATTTGTGTGGGAGAATATTATGTAAGAATTCACAACTCAAATAAAAGATCATCTTGGAAGTGCACAATAGAATATTCAAGGTTTTTTAAAACTTATTACAAGATCAAGAAGATTTATTTTTGGAAAGTCTTAAAACTAATGTTTGAAATTTTGTGGAAGAATGTGCGGTCCACTGATTCCTAAACTATTGTCAGAATAGATTTGATAAAAATAGATTGAAACCTAAAATCTATACCATGAGGGCTAATTTTCCTTAGATTTCTAGATTTATTAATTATTGTTTCTCGATTATGCATGCAATATATAAAATGTGGAAAATAGAGAACAAATAAATACAATCACTCATAAGTCACAGTGAACACTAAAATACGACTTTGGAAACCCTTATGAGAGAAAACCTAGCTAGAAGGTGAGACTCCTCTGCTCTCTTTTTCTCTAAATAGAAATGATGCAATTAGAAAGGAGTAACACCTATGACCCATTGACTACTATAGAACACAAAATATCTCAATGAATTGTCAATTGAGCATCCACGAAAGTTTATAGATCATTACAACCATACTAACTAGAATTATAAAACCATGGGTTAAATCACCATGCCCCAAAAAATTGCTAAAAGCAAAAACCGTATGCTAAATCTGCCAAAAATGGATGCAAAAAATGCTATTTTTTTAGGGCTACATATGAATCATAGATGGGGTGAGTTTTTCAAATAATATAATACATATCCAACATTCTCCCACTTATTGTTTTCTTTGTTTTAAGGGGTCACAAAAATACATGATCAATAATCCAAGGCAATAATGCCCATTGTTTCTATACACCAAGATGGCTTCTCAGTGGTCACACATTTTGTTAATGAATCTGCAAAATTATTCCAATTTTCCATGTTTATTAGCAACACCTTATCTTCATTAATGTCCCTCACAAACTGATACTAAACATCAATATGATTTTTCTTAGAATGAGAAGTAGGGTTCTTTGCTTGAAAGATTGTACTCTAACTATCACAATCTAACCTTACAACTTCTTCAAGAAACCTAATATTTGAACACAACCTTTGTAACCACACAACTTCCTTACTTGCATGAGTGGTTGCAATGTATTTAAGTTTCATAGTACCACTACACATTGTCTCTTGCTCATCCAACTAATTACTCCTCTCAGTAGGTTAAATACATATATACTTATAGATCTTTTTTGATCTGGATCTCTAGCCCAAACTGCATAAAAAAACCATGCATTTCAAACACTCTATCCAATCTTGGATTTTATTAATAGCAAAATCCATAAATAGTAGTGCCATGAAAATACATAAGTCCCATTTAATTGCTACCAATGCTCCTTCCATAGCTTATGTGCAATCTCTGATCTAGTACATATTGTTATCTACATCAAACTGCTAACCACACTAGCATATGGAACATAGGTCACATCGTCTTCTTCTTCTTTTGTCTTGGGACATTGATTACATATAACTTTATGCCCACAAGAATAAGGACTTTTATTAGTTTACATTCTTGCATATTAAACCTCCTCAATATTGTCTTCATATATTTCCTTCGATTCAACCAAAGTTTCTTTTTTCACTCAATCTCTTTTAATTTCCATGCCCAAAATGAAATTTGCAGCTCTAAGATATTTTATTTAAAATTTAGAGGACAACCACATTTTCACTTCTTTTATGATTTCCATGTCATTTCCAATCAACAACATATCATCCACATAAAAAACCACATAAATAAAATGATCACCTACTAATTTGGAATACACACAATGATCAAATTTACTCCTTGTAAAACCAAGTCCCAATCAACAAATATCAAAGTTTTGATATCATATCCTTGGAGATTACATAGACCATTTAGGGACCTTTTCAACTTACAAACCAACTCTTTCTTACCTTTCACTATAAAACCTATGGATGTTTCATATTGATTTTGTCTTCCATATCCTCATGTAGAAATGTTGTCTTCACATCCATTTATTCTACTTTAGAAATCTAATCTAATAGAAGTTAACTTAGCAACAAGAGATCAAATTTTACCATGAAGTTGATTCCTTCTACCTAGGAATAAACTTTTGCTACTAACAAAGATTTGTGTTTTTGCACTTTACCTTATGTAATCAACTTCTTCTTAAATACCCAATTTTTGCCAAAGGGATAAATTCTTCATGTTGGAAACTCAACTAGATCTCAAGCCTCATTCTTTTCCAAGATTTCCATTTCCTTGACTATGTTCTTTTTCCAAAGTTTGCCATCTTCTAAATTCATTGTCTCCCTAACAATCTTGGAATCATCATTAGTAATAGAAAAAGTAAAACTAGAATGAAAGACAAGCGCGACACACCTTCCCGGTTCCCTTCTTTCCAAACCGATCTTCTCAATGTCGGAGTATGGGATTTTTCTTCTTCTGAATCATGTTCCTTTGCTAGGTCAAACTCCTCATTTTGCAACTCGAACTCAACAACCTCTGGTTCCTTTTCTCTTAGTGGGACTTCCTATTTGACAACATCCTTGACCTCTTTAAAGACAATACTTTTAAACAACCTACCTAGCTTCATGATTCCAAAGCTTATTGTTGGGTATGTGTCATATTCTTTGCATGACTATCCCGAGGCATTATAAAAATGCACAATGCATAGTTGAGAAAAATTGTCTTGGTTATTTTTGT
>APFE030265133.1:183716-195075 GCA_000404065.3 Pinus taeda | reverse complement strand
CCATCTGTGTTCTTCAGAAAAAAAATGCATTGTTACCTCGGTAAGAATCAATAATGTAATGTCCCATCCACAAGTTGTCAAACTTACCATGCTTTCCTTTCTCTTCCCTTCTGTAATCCCATTTCAGAACATGATTGCCGATATGAAAGTCATCAACTTTAGTTCTTCGGTCAATTGTCTTCTTGATGTTACCTTGGATCAAATGAGTTTTGTTATGAACTTCTTCTCTTGTCTGATGCAAATGAATTCTCTGGTTTATTCTCCTCTATAAATCATTTGGTTCCACCTCCAATTCTTGCAGCATCTTTGAAATAGGAATTCCTAACGAAGTTGGAAAAATAACATCTATGCCATAAACTAGCTGTTATGGAGACATGCCTATTGACTTTTTGGTAGTAAGTTTGTCTGCCCATAATGCATTAACCAACTTGTTGTTCCATCATATTTTATTGTCCTGCGACAACTTTTTAATAATTTTTAACTAAGATTTTATTGGAAGATTCTGCCAGTCCATTTCCCTGAGGGTAATAGGCTATAGAATGTCCCAATGTTATCTGATATTTGTTGCAAATATCTACCATCCTTTTTTACCTGAAAGTTGCAACATTGTCAGTAATAATTTTCCTAGGGCATCCAAATCTTGCAAGGATATTGTTTTCCAAGAATTTTATGATGACTGCATCAGAAGCTTGTCTGGTAGGTATGGATTCTATCCACTTTGTAAAGTAATCATTGGTCGTCAGAATCCACTTGCGTTGGGCAGAAGAGACACTGTCAATTTCTCCTATGAAGTCAAGGCCCCATTGTTGGAAAGGAGTTTCAGCAGATATAGGCCTTAAGGGTAAAGGCAAATTTTTCTTTTTACCTTCGAATATTTGGCATTTGTGGCATGAAGTAACTTTCTTTTGGATATCAGAAAATAAGGTGGGCCAGTAAAAACTTGCCCTCAGAATCTTATTTGAAGTAGTCTTCCAATACAGGTGTCCAACATGATCTCCTTCATGGAACTCTTGCATGACTTTATTTGCTTCATTTTTCAACAAACAGTTTATTAAAACACCACCAGCATCTTTCCAATACAAATTTTCATCCAAAATACAAAACTTAACAGCTTTAAGTTTAATAAATCTAGCTTTTGTTTTAGTTAAACCAGGAGGATCTTGTAAATTATGAAGAACATAAATAATGTCTGCATACCAGGGAGAGGTAGCCAAATATTTTGTTACCTGGGAGTCACCAACTCATCTATTTCATTAAATATTGCCAAAAAAATTATATTTAAAGCATGTAAGTTAGATTCTGCCATTAATTTTGCTAACCCTTGACTTTTGATGAGTCTAGTGCGTCAGATTTCAATATCATATTATAATATAATAGCAATCCACTTACCCCTTTTCCCATTGGGATCGTTTTGGGTCAGTATATCCTTTACTACTGCACTTGGAACAAAAGCAATAATGTGTGAATAAAGAATATACACTCTAAAATCTTTTATGGCCTTTCCCAGGGTAAACGCTTGTTTTTCCATAATGTCATATTTCAATGTTGCATCTCTCAAAGCTTTGCTAAAGAAAGCAATAAGTTGTTCATGGCCTTCATTATTCTTTTGTAGGAGAACTACATCAATGGTGTGCTCAGAAGAAAATCAAAAAATTAGAAAATATTTAGTAAAATATGGACTAATTAATACAGGAGCCAGATTTAAAGCCTTCTTTACATTATTAAATGATTGTCTAGCCTCCATATTCCATTTCACCTTAGTATCTTTCTTTAACATGTTGGTTATATTCTTTAAAAGCTCAACTAAATTCGGAATGAATCTCCTTAGAAAATTTATCTGTACAATAAAATATTGAACTTCCTTTATATTCCTAGGGGTATTAATTTTGAGTATAGCTTCGATTCTGCTGGGATCTATCTTGATTCCTTCTTTCAAAATTATGTGTCCCAACATTTTTCCTTCTTGCAAACTGAATAATGTTTTCTTGGGGTTGAGGGAAATGCCAAATTTCCGACACTTTTCGAAAACTCTTCTTAGGTGATTTAAGTGTTCCTCATCTGTTTTTGAAAAAATAGTGATGTCATCCAGATATATAACTATAAAGTGACCCATTTCATTTGGAAAAGTAAAATCCATGGCCCTCTAAAAAGTTGCTCCGCATTCATTAGACCAAAAGGCATTTTCACATACATGAAATTGCCCCAAGGTGTAGTAAAAGTTCTCTTCTCTTGATCGTCTGGGTGTACTAAGACTTGGTTATAACCCAAAAATCCATCCAACAAGGAAATCTTGTTGGATCCAACCACCTTTCGTAGGATGTGGTCCATCTTGGGCAAAGGGTAATTGTCTTTTAAAGAGGCTTTATTCAAATTTTGAAAATCAATGCAGAGCTTGATCTCACCAGTCTTTTTCCGAGTGGGAACCAAATTGGGTACCCATTTGGAATACCTCAAGGGTACTATGATTTTTGCATCATACATTCTTTTTACCTCTTTTTCAACCATAGGCATAAGCATTGGATTAATCCTCATTAATTTTTGTTTAAAGGGTTTATGATCTTCTTTCAAGGGAATTTTGTGTTGTATGATATTGGTGTCATAGGATTTTAGGTCCTCATAACTCCAGGCAAAAACATCAATGAATTCTTTGAATAATTGAATGTACTTCAACTTTTCAGCTGGGGGTAAGGGTTTGGACAGTTAGATCATATTGGGTTCTAGTTTAGTCCCAGTATTATGTTCCTCAACACTAGCTCCAGTGGGTTCAATTTTGGGCTTCTTAGCTACAACATTAAAATCGAATAAATATTCTAATGGAACTAACCCTCTAGGTAAGATATTGTCTTTCAGTTGCAAAATATATGTTTCTTGTTTTTCTTCATCTATTTCATGCAATTCTAACTTATTCACACTACTATGTACAATATTTTCTACATCAAATTCTATATCTATATTAGCATCTTCAAATTCATCTTTAGACTGCAAAAAAATCTCAATCTGAGCATCATCTCCAAGAACCTGCCGGTATCTAATGTTATCAGGTACAATAGGTCTATTTTTCACTTCGACAGTATATGGGTGTGTAGGACGAAATGGTAATTTACAAGTACTTGTTGAAGTGGCAAGACTATCACGAAAAATATTTTGATCTCTTGAAGCCACAAACAAACTATATTCAGTAAAAGAATCTAGAAAATCCAACACAAGATTTATATATTCTCTCATCCTAGGATTTTTTGCAGAGTATTCTCCTTTGATTTGTTTTATTACCAACTCAAAATCTCCATGAATGGCAATCTGTTTAGCGCCCAACTTCTTCAAAAGTTTTAAACCTAATATTAAGGCTTCATACTCAGCAAAATTATTAGAACACTGAAAATTCATTTTGTAGGAATGAGCCTCTGATTGATGAGTATATGAATTAGAAACCCATACACCAACACCGACTCCTTCTTTACTCACTAATCCATCAAAACCCAAATTCCATAAAACTTCATCTGAATTATCCTATTCACCGATTAATGTTTGACATTCGTCAGTGAAGCAAAGAGAAAAAATATGATTAGGAACTTGTTCTTGTGCACTCCCTTCATTATACAGAATAAATGAGTCAAGATCTGAATGAACAAAATATATGGGATAATTGTTAGGTCTATCTTGAGTGGTGACCATGAATTTCATAAGTTTCTCTCTATAGAGTCTTTTTTTTTACCAAAGATCGGGATGGTTGTGTAGGACATATCCATTTGTAAGGTTCCCTAGACTTTGGCTCCCCATGAATGAGAAAGAAGCATGCCATTATTTGGGAGGGATATCAACAACAACTATGTCCATAAGTACACTTTTGGCTAGTATTTGGACTAAATTGACATATAAATCTTTTATAAGTCCAAGGAACTTGACTTGATTGGAATCAAATGAATACAGATATTTATACCTTGTCATTATATCTAATCCCAATTTCTCCATAATTACCTTAGGAATAAGATTGTTAGAGGCCCCTGAGTTAAGCATAGCATTATGTAATATTTTATCATGAATGGTTAGACTAACATAAAGGGGAGGTACATCTCCCTCTTGAAGTTTGCCATCAACTTATGGGCTAAACAGTTATTCAATTTGATCGTCTGATACATTGGCTGTATCAACATTTTCTCCTATGTTCAATGCTTTCATTGCCTAGGATCAATAGGTAGTTTTATTCATTAATTCTGTCAAAGGTATGGGGATTTTTAGTTTTGCCAATTCATTTTCTATATTAAATGAGATCCGTGCTTTATTTAAATTGGTAGAATCTTTTTTATCAGCTAAATCCTTTTGGGCTATGTCTCTTGGTTGGCTGGTAGAGGGATCATTAGTTTGAATTGATTTGGATGTTGTATCAGGTTTTTTCTAGATTAGAACATTAGGATTCTTTCTAGTAAGAATCTCAACATTCTTTTTGGCAGGTGTTTTAGCTGGGTTTTTAGTCAAAGTATCATGTGTTTTCCTACTCCTAAGTTTGTATTGCTTATGGACTTCCATAATGGAATTCTCAAAACCTTTCTTGTAATCCTCTAACTCTTCAGGTTCTATTTCATTTTGGGATAACAGGAAAAGGTCTTGTTCTTCCTCAGTAAGAAAAATATAGTCGTTATAATTTACTCAAATTAGATTTATTTGAGTTTCCTTTGTATCATCAGCTACCTCAGTCTCTTCATATGTATAATTTTCCTGGAAAGGAGGTATTACCTACTAGTCTAGACCTTTTGGGTCCCTTTGTTTAATCTGGGGTTGATTTCTTCTATAGTTTGGATTCCTTATTTTCCCAATTTGATTTTCTCTCTGAGGAGCCCTATCAGCTATACTAATTCTATCCAGCATTTTCTCTATTGTTCTTAGTAGACTGTCTATTTTATAATCAGTAGAAGCAGAAGATGAAGGTTCCTCTTTTATTGTTACTCTTTTTTCAGATTTTAATTTAGCTTTCTTGGCTAATAAATTAGGCTCTACTTTAAGCGCGTTTGGTTGCATCTTCTCTAAGGTTGTGTGATCTCTTTCTCTTAGTTGATAGGCCATATCAACATCGAATCCTTCTAGGAAATGTATCAGGGCCAAGCTCGGGGGTGGTTTAATGGCAGTGGGGATTACATTATAAACCTTATTAAATCTGTCACAGTACTCTTCTACAGTTTCGTTTGGTCCTCAAGGTTTTTGTAATCGTTAAGGATTTGAAAAGGACTCCTTTTAACTTCTCACCTAGTTAGGAAAGATTAGTGAAAAACATCAAGGTCAGTTATACTACCTGCTACTAAGTTTTCAAACCATTTTCTGACCTCTCCACCTAAGCTCTAGGTGAACAGCCTTAGTTTTACATCATTCTCATCTACTCCATGAAGATAACGAAAGTCATTCATCCTATCTATGTGTTGTTGTGCATTAATAGCAATAGTACCATCAAACTGGGGAATCCTAGTTTGATAGTCTTGGGTCATATCATGCAATTGGGTAGGTAAAACCAATGGAGCATAACGAGCAACCATGATATTTGGCCTTAAGGGAGGAGAAAATATAGGATTTGTGGGAATTTATTGAGTTACTACTTATGATAATGCTGGATGAGTAGTAGAAACTAAAGAAGAGGTAGGGCCAACTGATTTTGGATTAAATGATTGGGAAGATGAAGCAGATGCTACAATGGTAACAGCAAAAATTTCAACAAATTGCTGAATGTAAGCTTGATGTACAGCCTGATCAAGTGTTGGCACAAGATCCTACAATTTGTCGAAGTTCTGAAGGGCTTGCTAATACAAATCAAGTTCAACAGATGGTATTATTTGTTTGTAGGGTTGAAGAATGGATTCATCAACCACTTTCTGATCAACAAAAGTTTCAGACTTAGACGTAAAAAGATTGTGTTCAAATGGTAAGTTGAACTGAATACCTTGAATGGCGTTGAGGTTTTTAGGAAGGGAGTTGGGCCTTGAAAGGGGGCTATTTCTTCCTTATATTTCAACTAAACATATTCTTCTTAGTATCCTTTCAGGATTGTCTAAACTTTCAGGTGGGTCTAGATCAGGATTGAATCAGGTATGAATTTTTTTTGGAGCCAGATCTTTAAAAATGAAAAACAACCTCTAATCCTTTATTTCCAATATTTTGATCATTAGACTTCTTGAAATAAAGATGTAGAACTAGGTAAATAATCTTATGACAATGAAATGAAGGATTGTTTTTAAGTTCCCCAGTATGGTCGCCAGAATGTTAGCACTCTGCAATTTTCTGAGGTTGTAGAAGAAAATCACAAAGGTAACAACAAACCAACTTTGGAAGCTGGGATCTAGCCCTGCCAGCTTCAGAGAGGGCTCTCCCTGTAAGATTTAGATTTATTTATACAGAGATATTAAGCTAGCTATGAAGTTTGGGGTTTGATTTGTATTTGAATGGTTGGTTGATAACTAGATTTCCATTGGGATATGGAGTACGTTACGTAAAATATAGATTGAATGCAGTGTCTATGGATAGATATCATAGGGCAGGGTAGCCAAACTGAATGAATTCTTTAAATTTATGAGATGGGAAAAGAAGAATAGATTAAGATTCACTTTAAATATAGAGCACTGTTACCTAAATTATATATTTAAAGATCAGAAGAAAACATTGAAATTATTGGTAGTCGAGTGCAGAGTGTAGATTTAAACAAATTACACCCTTTATTTATCTATTGAATAATTCAGATTTGAAAACAAATATATGCTATAAACATAGAAATATAAAGACATAAGATGATAGATGCACTTCACCAACAACTTGACACAAGAATATTGTGAAAGAGCTTTCTGTATTACTTGGAAAATCTGTTGATGCTTCAGCAATATACAATAGTGTTCTTTTGCTAAAAAACCAACCCATGATACTTCTGAAAATGAAGTATTTATAATTAATTTACAAAAATATCTTGTCAGAATTACTAGGATGCATCTAAAAATAATAAAAACTAAATAAATCTAACTTATTACAAAGATATCAGGGAAATTCGAATGGTCTAAAGTGGTGCCACTGAATTGGTGGAGAATCAGTTCGTCTGGCCCTTGAAATCTGCGTGTGTTGTTGACACTGAGCTATGTAGCCAAACCTACTTTTTACTCCAATAATTCACATAGTTTATCCCAACATTGTTCACTCGGGATAGCCATCTTCAACAACTTTCTGTACACTTCGTCGACTTCATTATATTTTGAAAATGTCGGCTTGGTGATGAATAGACTTTTAATTGCATACTGAATGTCGAGGTCGTATGCCAATGCTTCCAGGAATGCCTTTTCGGTCATACTAAATCTTCCAACTGCAACCTTCGAATTGTCTCTTTCCTTAGTCATTATTTTCTCACTGTAATCTAATCACCTGTTGAGCTTATCATTAATAACTAACAAGTTTGGAAGTCATTTCTTGTAGAGGGGATCCAACTTGGTGAAGAATTTCTATAAACCAATGTCCATAATCTTAAATTTCTCTTCAAGCTGCCTCATTAGATTTCTTTTAGTCAACACCTTCTTGACTTAAAATATTATTTCTATTCTGTCTTCAATTTCCAAATCTTCTAATTCCTATCTTTTTTTGGAGTTAAGTAATTTGATGAGCTCACTGGCCTCATTGAGATTATCTCCCAACTGATTTTTGACTTGTTCGATGGCTTCATTGGATCGTTCAATCAGCTCTTGTTGCTAAAAAATAATTTGTATTGAGGGCCAAATGTCTATCATGTCTTCATTGATTCTTTTCCATATATTATCTTGCACCTGTGCCAATGTATTTCCCATGGCACAGTCTACTTCCATATTCTGCAATCTCTGGGACAATGTTTGGGAGTTTTGTGTTTCTATCAGGAGGGAATTTTCAAATCTTGTTCTTTGTTCCTCTAGGACTTTCACCTCCTGCCTCATTTTATTTATCTCTTCTCCTAAGATAGACATGTTTTCCATGGATTCATCCAACTTAAATGAATCATCTACAACTGATGTGGGAAGCACTATAGAAGATGATGTTCCTGCTGTCGTGGTTGTTATAGGGATACCTATTTGAAGTAGAGATGCAATGGGAATTGAATCAAGAGGAACTGCTGCTAGTTGTGAACTCTGTTCCTTTTCTTTTATCAGTTTTTCCATATCTACTTTCATATCTTTGATCTGTGCACTCTATTCCACTAGAAGCTTCAACATCTCTTCTTTTTGTAGCTTTGTCTCTCCAAGTTCCTTGGCCCGGGGATATTCTATTGCAGGCAGCTTCAATTTCTTCTTTAGTGCTGCTATATGAGCATTTTTCTTCCTGACTATTTCCTCCATAAATTTTGAATTATTTGACCACCATTTCCTCCAAGTATTTGATTCCATTGTCTTTGGCAAGAGAGGACAATTTCTTCGGTTTAAACTAAGACTACACATTGTTCAAAGTAATATGTAGTTTGGAAGAAATGGTTACAGTCTGTGTGAAGGCAGAGTATACCATTTCTCCAGCCTTCCTGTGCATATCTATTTGATCCAAATGATGAACATCCTTTACCTCAAATTCAAAACTATTTTGTTTGAAATGTGATGTTGACTTTGGTTGTGGGACCTGGGCCTGCAAGAATGTCATATGCATTCTTCCCTTCTCTGTATCATATGCTGAAATAAACCTGTGCTGGATGGAGGTAGACTGCTTCCTGAATTGAGAAGAGATATTATCATGAATGGATTCATTTCTCTGTTTAATCTCTTTATATCTTTGGAAAATATCCAACTACCTCTATTCTGTAGATGACTCTGGTCTATGAGGTATAGTAGCTGGAATCTCCTTAGTAGCCGAGGATGATGGAGACTTTGTGGTACCACTATCCAACTTAAAAGTTTGAAATCTTGAGAGTACAATAGCACCCTGTGTGTCCTCCAGTGGTAGGAAGTCTTTTTTAGAGTCTACTTTAATCTTCTTTGTGTATATTTTGAACTCTTTGGCTGAGACTTCTATAAATGATGGAGAGTTATCGTCTCTCGGTCTCTTATCTATCTTTTCTCTAGGTATGGGAGTCTCTGAAGCTGTTCTGGAAAGTACTTGCTCTTCTGCCTCTTGCAAGGTGTTTTCTACCCAAGTGTGCTGGTTCATATACTTCTCTATTTCTATCCTTTGAGTATGCACATAGGGCACTGCTTTTTGTTCCACTCTTAATTTGGAAATTACCCCAAATGGGTCATAAGACCAAGTGAAACTAAGAGGGAGATTCATTTGTTTCAGGAGGAGGTTTGGGACTAAGATTTCTTCTTGGCTGCCACGAAATGAATTTTTTTAGAGTGAATTATTTGCCTGATATACTCCAAGGCAAATATTCTCATTGGAAGATACTTGGGTAGCTTGTATGGTGGCATCTCTGAACCATAAACTCTAATTTCTGTGAATGACTGATAAAGGTACCAATCTCCTATCTTCACTTGTTCACTGAGCTGTAAAAAATTTTGAATGTCCTCACTTATCCTTGGAATTTGTTGGCCACTTAGCAAACAAGTTGTTGGATATACAAATTGATCGATGAAGTTTGTGAAGCTAAATTCCTGTGATTGTCTTCTGATTAAGGAGCTCCAAAAGACAATAGACTATGGGTCTTCTTGTTGATCAAACTTTTTCACTGCAAAGGGAAACTTATCTGTTTGAAAGTAAATGAACATATACATGAGAATAGAAGAATACCTAAACGTTCCTTCAGTTAGAAACTGAAGGAACTATTCATGAATTACATTTTCTAAAAAGTGACCATAGTCAAAGGTGACTAATAGTCCTTCTTCTGAAGAAAGGGTGGATAGAAAGCCTAAAATAGGCTCATCTACCCATTCATCTAAATAGTAACCAAGAATGGATGACAAGACAGAGGTAATCTGTCTGGTCATTTGAGGGAGCATAGAAGAGGGATATGGGGGACTTTTCTTCAGGAGTTGAGAGTCTTTTGGGAGGCAAAATTCAAAAATTCTACCTCTTTGGGAAAAGGTGAGCTTTTGATAGATTTCTCTGAGAGATTTAAGGGAAAAAGGGGTAAGGGAATCACTATGGGGGACCTGCAGCATTTGATTTATGCTCTCAAATATAATGGTGAAGAATATTTCACCATTGGGGGAAATAATAGCCCTCTTACTTGGAAGATAAGATTCATGGCATTTTAAGAATAATTCGGAAAAGTATTAACATTGGGGGAAGATGAACAAAGGAAGTCTGGAGTGCCAGAGGTTTATTTCATCAGATTGATCTAGGTAGTCATCCTAAAACCAACACTGCAATTCAAAGAGATCAAATTCACACTGCGTCTCGGATATCTTGTAGTCTCTGTCAGCAAGCGGAATGTGGTCTAAATCCACCGGGGGAGTAAGCATTGGATTCACTATAGTGGCGACTCTGGGAGCCATTGTAGTAGTACAATGAGTGGGGGAAGAATGTGACAGAAGGAATTTGTAGTGAGTTTCACGAATTTAGGGGAGCTTTTGGTGGCAGTACCTTGGTAATTCAATCAGGGATAAGCGATATATGTGAATTGTTACCGGGAGATTAGCGAGAAATAGAAGGTGGGAAGGAGAAAGGGTGGAATCATGGGTGAGAATTCAGTTTAATAAGCCATAGACTGGGTGTAACTCTTAGATTAATGATCGTAATGCTGCATTAATTTCAATAATGTTGTGGGTAAATGGGAAGAATAGTAAAGGTGGGTGCAACAGTCGCGGATGTGGCAGATGATGATAGGCGAGTGAATGGTGCAGGGTAGTTGGCGTGAGTAACAGAAGGAGGGACATGTGGTTTGATTGGACTATTGGTTAAGAAAAGACGTGGAGGTGACGATTGGCAGGAAGGCGAGAGTCAAAAACCACTTTTAGAGCGCTGGGGGGGGTCCAAAATCACCAGGAGGGTACATGTAGTGGGTGAGAAATAGCTTTTTGGAACCCCCCCACGGTTAAAGAGTGTCGCTACAAGGGCATCCGAAATCATTTATGGGCCATCAGATTGGAGTGGGGGACCGATTGGGGTTACTGAGATGTGCGGGGATTAACACCAGTCGGCCCCACGAAATATTTCAGGTATATGCTTTTTTAAACCAAAGTGAAAACTTTGGACAATGAACCTCTTAACCATTTACATCGAAAATCCATTATTTCCTAGTCTAATGCAATTTATAAAAGAAAATAAGGGTGCATTTAAACGTGCAAACCCCATTAATTTTTTCATTCTTAACAGACTAAGAATATTTATTTCAACCTACTAAAATAATCTAATCAACTGCATTAATAGAGATTAAACTATTGGATTAGCTTATTCACTTATTATACCTATCTAATCTTAGCCAATATTACAATGTTTGGCTAAGTTATTC
>APFE030265133.1:112842-166529 GCA_000404065.3 Pinus taeda | reverse complement strand
ATGCTGAACAAACCCTTCCGGTTGTTCCATATAAATTTCCTCATCTAAGTCTCCATGTAGAAATGCAGTCTTAACATCGAATTGCTGCAACTCTAAATCAAGCAAAGCCACTAATGCTAACACAATTCTAATCGAAACTATTTTAACCACTGGTCAAAAAATCTCATGAAAGTCAATACCGGCTTTCTGAGAAAAGCCTTTTGCAACTAGCCTCGCTTTGTACATGTCTTCTGTATCATTCACACCCCGTTTCAGCTTGAAAACCCATTTACACCCTATAGTTTTCCTGTCTTTCGAAAGCTCAACCAGATCCCATGTGCCATTCTTACCTAAGGCCATCGTTTCGTCCTTCATGGCTGCTTTCCACTTATCACTTTTCGAACCTTCTATTGCTTCCTGATAGCATAAAGGTTCATCGTCATTAGCAGTAAATGCAACAGAAGTGACATAATCATCATACCTTCTCGGTGGCCGTTTGATTCTTGTCGACCTCCTTAAGGATGTTTCTGGCGCTTCCTCGATTGGCTGACTACCATCTGTAGGAACTTCTTGCTGATCAGTATCTGAAACCTGTTCATGATCTAAACTTGAACCCTGTTCATGTTTTGATTCTGTAACCTATTCATGACTAGTATCTGAACTATGGTCATCATGACTATCATTAGAAATGCTATCAAACTAAATGTGTTGAAAGTCAGATACATCATCCTGTTTCAATCTACTATCTACATCTAACTGTACAAGAGAGGATTCATTAAACTTTACATCTCTGTTGATGATGATTTTGCGGGTAGTAGGATCCCACAATCTATATCCCTTTGTTCCAACACCATACCCAAAAAAGATATACCTTTTAGACTTTGGATCTAATTTAGTTCGCTGATGTTTAGGCACTAGAGCATATGCATCACAACCAAACACTCTGAGTTTAGAATAGTCACAAGGGTGTCCTTTCCATACCTCTTGCATAATCTTGCAGCCTATTGCCGTCGATGGAGATCGGTTTATCACATAACAAGTTGTTTCCACCGCTTCCGTCCACAACTCCTTTTGCAACCTGGCATTACTCAGCATACTCCTTGCTCTCTCTAGAAGAGTCTTGTTCATGCGTTCAGCAACTCCATTTTGCTGAGGAGTATAAACCGTGGTATTATGTCTCTCAATCCCTGCATCCTTGCAATATCTGTCAAACTCCTTGGAAGTAAACTCATCACCATTGTCAGTTCTTAAACATTTTAATTGTTCTACCAGTGTTGTTTTCTACCAATGCTCTAAACTGCTTGAAAACTGAAAAAAAAAACATCAGACTTTCTTTTCAACATGTAGACCCACACCTTCCTAGAAAATTCATTCAATAAATGATAACAGAAATAAGACGAGAACCACCAATATTGAGGTTGTAATGGGGCGTGGTCTCCCCAAGACAGTCTGAATGGATATAATCGAAGTATGCCTTTACTAGTACTGTTTGCTGTTTTCAAACTTTTTGTTACTTTGTTTTCCAATACAGAGACATATGCTTAGCGAAGAAATCTAACGTTTCAGACAGTTGAGGTTTGGAAGTAAAGCTTGGTCGAGTGCAAGGCCAAAATTTTTCAAGCCCGTCTTCACTCATAGCCGTCCAAGTCTTTGATGCCATAAGTGAATGAACTCGAACTTGTCGATGTTTCAGACACCTGTAGACAACAAAATCTGACCCTTATCCTCTTCTAACTGAAAGTATTGATTTGCTACTTTCTGTAGCGTTTCATAACTAGTAAAATGCCTTTGTACATTTTCATTACTCCACCTTGAATTACAGTTTTATATCCATTTGAATCAAGTGCTCCTAATGAAATCAATTTTTTCCTTAAATCTGGTACATGCCTCACATCAATTAATATTCTAGCTGTCCCATCAAACATTTGTACTTGTATGCCCCCAATCCCCACAATATTACATGTTACATCATTACCCATGTACACAACTCCATCATTAATTGATTTATATTCCTTAAACCATTTTTTATGGATACACATGTGGTTTGATGCACCGGAATCTAACAACCAATGTTGATGATGATTTGACACATTAACTGATAATACTTCATCACTCATACCTGAACCAGATGTCGAACATGTATCTGTCGCATTTGCCTCCTTCTTCTCTGTCGAAGAATCTGCTTTTGAAGTTTGATGTTGTCACTTCCAACAGTCCTTCTTTAAATGCCCTGAATTGCCACAAAACCAACACTTTAGCTTACTCTTCTTCCCTTTTGGCTTTGAACGTGAGTCGCTCGGCTTCCTGGGGCGTCTTTCCTTCGAATGACCTCTAACCATCATAGCTTCTAATGTAGATGTTTCGGAATGCGACCTCCTCCTTGTTTCTTCCGATAATAAGGATGCAACTACATCATCAAACTCAATAGTTTATGATGAACTAAGACTTATAGAAGTAACAAAATGATCCCATGACTCGGGCAACGAGCACAATAAAGTAATAGCTTTATCCTCGGATGGAATTTTACTTCTATACTTTGTAATTGCACAAGAAGAGTATTAAAAGCATTTAAATGATTAGCAATCAATGTACCTTCCTTCATTCGCAAACCGTACAACTGTCGCTTCAGGAGAATCCTATTGGTAAAGGATTTTGTCATGTACAGTTTCTCCAGTTTTGTCCACAAACCAGCAGTTGTTGCCTCCGACACAATATTAAACAGGACATCATCAGCTAGACACAGTCGAATAGCACTTATCGCTCTTTCATCCATCTCAGCCCACTCACTATCTGTGATGTTGTAAGGCTATTTGGTTTGCCCAACAACGCCTTTGCCACGCCATGTTGGACAAGCAAATCATGCATCTTCACCTTCCAGATCTCGAAATTATTTTTGCCATTAAACTTCTCAATTTCAAACCGGGCACTTTGAGTTTTCGCCATCAAAAAACACAATAATCTCCAAAAAACCAACTTTAAATAAATGAAGTTTGTGTTTTAAAAAAAAATGCCTTTGCCTTTAAAAAAAAAAATTCTTTTCTTTTGCTGTGTGAATTACTGAGTATTAAATTGTACTGGAACAATGCGCCTTTCTATCGTGCAATATTGGCAATAATTTTCACACGATTCAACCATAGCTCATTCACCTTCACCGAGCGAGAAAGTGAGGACATCATCAAGTTGGATAAGCGACCAAGAGGTAGGCCGTCTTAATTGATTCTAACCTAAGGAAACATTCAATAGAATGTATTTGTTGTGGCTAGACCGATTATTAGGCTAGAGGAATTCGTTTGTGTCAGAACTTATAATTTTACTTCACCATAAGGCCTGCACGAGTTAATAAACAAATGCACCAGCAAAGAGAAGGACCCTAATGGACACCAAGTGGTCAGAGAGATTGGCAAAGATAAGGCATGAACAGGGCACGAGATGAGGCTCACGGGTTAGATAGGTGACTATGAGATGGACTAGGTCATCTTGTATCTCGGGTTTGATGCGAATGTATTACCAAAACAAACATGGGAAAGAATGGGGAAACCTATGCTACAATGGTCTCCAATTCAGCTCGGAATGTTGAACCAACAAAAAGTCATCCCCATGGGACAATTATATGGAGTAAAAGTTGATATAGAAGGTGTGAGCATGATGGGCGACTTTGAGGTTATAAACATCGTCGATGACAGTGATCCATACCACGCGCTTTTGGGAATTGACTAGGCCATTGATATGAATGGGGTCATCAATTTAAATAAGAGGACAACATCATTTGAAATAAAATCGCTTCGGGTTGTAGTACCGTTGGACCCTGCTGAAGGGGAGTGATATACTAATCCAGTCCGTGACTATGAAGAAAGTGATGACGAACAAGATCAAATCTATAAAATAACGGTGTGAGATCTGGATTGGATCAATCCAACAACACATGGGAGGATTGCATGGGATTGGGAGAGTTCATGCACCTCTGATTCAGATGATGAATTAGAGATTTGGTAGAACCTCTTGCATGAAGTACCTACATTGCGATGTAACATGATGACGAAGTCGCTATGTTGTGTTTTGTCAGACGTAAGTAAATTACCCTATTATGATGGTTTAACTGACATTGATCTATTTTTGGATGAATTTGAGTTTGAAGTCCCCGAGGATCACTTCTTCTAAGGATTAGAGTTGGCACTGTGTGCTACGCCTACACGATGGTGGGGTACACATAAAGATAATTTTGCTGGATGGCAAGATTACCGAAGAATGATCAGGCTACGGTTTGGGCATACTATCATCAGAATGACTAAGAAATATAATGGAAGGGATGATCTATGTGATCACGTAGCAAAATGGACTAAAGCATGGGGAACATAACCACAGCCAAAATGGGTACACATCTTTTTCATACTTTGGATACAATTCAAATGAACTGGTATCTCGAAGTGGAGCTCCACCATGTTACTATGGAATGGGATGTGTTGAAGGAAGGATTTTGATTAACCTTCAGTTTTGAAGATGGCTTCACAAGTATTGATGAATCACTACAAGAGATTAAGTCGGTTGTATTTAGAATGCCTCAAGAACCTATGGAATGGGTTAAACTAGATTGGAGCACTCATCTGCGCCATGCGTTGGAATGCTATAATGTGACTGTTGAAGAAGAAGATGAAGATCTGAGAAACATTAATATTCCAAAGGCATAAGAGCATCATGAAGTCAAAAACCCACAAATAGACAACCCATAGATCATTGTGCCATTGAACACAAAGTAGGTAAACATTGGCACTGAAGCAGAACGAAAGTTCGGAAAGATAGGAGACTATTGGGACGATGCTACCATGGTTAAATTTATTGAATTACTTCACAAATAACAGGATCTCTTCCAATCTAAATTTTCGGATTTGAAGGGCATAATTGGTGATTTAGGTGTCAAGAAGATCACTCTCAAGCTGGACGCGAAGCCTATTAAGAAAAAACCATATCGCCTTAATCCTAACTATAAGAAAAAGGCTCGCCAAGAGCTAGATAAGGTTTTGGAGGCAAGCATCATACAACCTTTTGAAGAATCTCATTGAGTGAGCCTGATGGTGGTTCAGGAGAAGAAACAAAAGGATGAAATAAGGATTTGCATAGACCTGCGGAAGCTTACTGATGCATGTGTCCATGACCCATTCCCAAAGCTATTTATAGATGAAGCAATAGATAATGTTAGGGGGCAGGAGGCCTATTCCTTTACTGATGGGTTTTCTAGGTATCATGGTATTAGGATTGCACCTGAGCATAGGAGAAAAATGACCTTTGCGATGGATTGGGGTTGTTTTCGATACACTGTGATATCATTTGGACTTAAGAATGCGCCTGCAATATTTTCCCATGTAGTCATAGCAGCATTCAATGAGTTAATTCACAAGTTCCTGGAAGTATACTTTGATGGATGGACAATGTTTTGATTAGTGAAGTGCCATGTAGTAAGTCTATGCCTAATGTTGGATACTTGTCACAAATATCGGATCGCGCTGAATTTGAAGAATACATATTCTCTTTTCCCTTTGGGATATTGCTAGGTCACGTGGTGTGCAAGCAAGGCTTGATGGTGGACCTTGCAAAGATTGTGGTCATTGTGAATTTCGAGACACCGAGGAACGTTAAGCAGCTGTGTGTGATGTTGGGACATACGGGACATTATAGGAAATTTATCAAAGCTTATGCTCAAATTAATGTGCCCATGGAGAAACTACTAAAGAAGGATGCAACATTCTATTGGGATGAAGAATGTTAGAGCAACTTATATGTATTAAAAGTAAAGATGGTCACTGCATCAATTTTGGTATTCCTTTGTTGGAAAAAGGAGTTTCACATACATGCGGATGCCTCTTACATTGCATTGGGTGTAGTGCTAACGCACCCTGGTGCAAGAGAAATGGTCCATCCTATAGCCTTTGCAAGTAGGAAGCTATCCAAGCTGAGAAGAATTATTCAATGACTGAGCACAAAGGATTGGCCATGATGTATGTGCTACAGAAATTCAGGCACTATCTATTAGGAGGACATTTCAAAATGTACACAGAAATTGTGCCTTGAAATACTTGGTTAATAATCCTATGTTGGGGGGGAGATCTGCAAATGGTTGCTATTATTTTAGGAGTATGAATTTGAATTTATTGTGAAGCCAGGAAGGTTAAATCTGGGGCTTGACTATCTGTCGCAGATCGAAATAAGCGAGGAGCCTAATAATTTGGAGGAAGCGTTGCCAGATGTGAAACTCTTTGCGATACGCATAACAGATATCATTTTGCAGAAATTATTCACTTCTTGCTACGAAGATGGCACTTGAGGATATACAAGTTAGCAAAGGAGGAATTAGTAGCGTGCACGACTGATTTTTCAGTCCTTGCAAGACATTTCTATGAAATGGGGGCCGATGAAATGTTGCGAAGATATGTGCTAGATTTTGAGTGGGATAGCATTCTCGCTGGAGCTCACACGACAGCTGTGAGAGGTCATTATGCATGCAAGGTAGTTATGCCAAAGATTTTGTGCACAGTTCTATGGTGGCCTACCTTGCACAAGGATTCCAAGACGTATTGTAAGGCATGCGATGAATGTCAAAGATCTAGAAGACCGTCGCGAAGGGATGAGTTTCCATTACATCCTCAAGTATCTTTGCAGCCAGTTGAGAAGTGGGCAATTGATTTTGTTGGGCCAATTCAGTCCCTAGGAAATAAAACGAGTGCATGCTATATTATCACTACGATGAAATATCTCACCAGATGGGTGGAAGCACAACTGGTTAAGGATTGTACAGGGGCTATAGAAACAATTTTTTTGTTTGAATATGTATTAACTAGATTTGGATGTCTGAAAGTGTTGATCAGTGATAGAGGTACGCACTTTCTCAATGAAACGATCAGCGCGTTGACTAAAGAATTGCAGGTATACCATTAGGAGAGTACACTGTATCACCCATACGCTAATGGGATAGTTGAAGCCTTCAATAAGATTTTGGTGAACGCAAAATGGATGAAATATAAAATTTTGCAACCTATTTACTTAGAGTAAATGAAGTTGTCAATGGTATTAGAGGATTAGGAGAATTCAAAGAATCCTTGACCATACATAAGGTGCTAAGATCGCATTCTTTGAAATATGATGCCAAAGTATCTACCATAGAAGAAATCGTGGATTTGAACAATAAGACAAT
Source organism: Pinus taeda (assembly GCA_000404065.3). Taxonomy (NCBI): domain Eukaryota; kingdom Viridiplantae; phylum Streptophyta; class Pinopsida; order Pinales; family Pinaceae; genus Pinus; species Pinus taeda. The sequence goes on along the minus strand of APFE030265133.1, from coordinate 159,367 downwards.
GGATGAATTACATGGCACCCTTGCAACATATGAAATGAGGACTAATACAAAAGTTGGACAATCAAACAGAAGTAGCTTTTAAAGCCACGAAGAAGACACGAAACAAAGAACTCAAGGTAGAAGGAACACCAAGTGATGAATCAGAGGAAGAAGCAAATTTTGTCATGAAGCTTAGGAGGGGAACCAGAAAACACAAAGGTATAAATGTTTCAATTGTGGCATAATAGGTCATTATGCTACGAGATGTCTTTTTGAGGGAAATAAAGATTTCACAAGAAAAAACTTTATTCTAAAGAAGACAATAGTTCTTCAAATGAGAATGATACAGAAGAAGGGGGAAAATTTTGTCTTCATAACTCAAGAAACCCAAAATAATGATCATAATGTCAATATTAACAAAGAGATCATCATAATGTCAATATTAACAAAGAGATGAAGAAATAGAAGAACCAAACCTGACAAATAGATTTTTGGGGACTCATAAATGATACATAAACGAAATAAGAAGACGAAGATCTTAAAGAAAATTTGAATAACTAAAAGGAAAATGGAAATCTTAGAAACAAAAATAGATAATTGAAAACCCTACTTGAAAAAAGTGATGAAGAAAATCTCTCTTGAAAGGTCCAACTTGAAGAAGCAAAAAGAGTTGAGGAAGTAATGAAGATCCAGATGATGAAAAAAGAAGAATATTATAAGAAACTTGAAAGGGTTGAAGTTGACAAGCTCAACAAGAACTTGAAGAGCTTGCAAGTGTTCAATAGAATTCTCAGTTGTCAAAGATCACCATGCAATAAAACAAGTATTGGCTATACAAGTGCATCTTCAAGCAAAGAGGACACGATTTCCAAGCCTCTAAAGGAAGAAATTGAAAAGGAATTTAGAAGTGTTTCCCATCATAGAGAAGGAAGCAATGAAATCAAGGACAAAGATCATCAATGGATTGAATGTCCTCCAAGGCAAAATAATTTTAGAATATTATCAGTGTAATCCTACTTTCCTGGGTATGAAAATATTTTTCTTGGCCATTGTTACTCTTGCAGATATTTTAGGCATAAAGCAATTCATTGCAAAATCAATACAAGATGTAACTATACAAGAAGCAAGAATGATTATGGATATGCAACAAATGACCATAGAATAAGAAATGTTCATGGATCTACTAACAGAAATTACAATCTATTTGAACCACTAATGAGTTAGAACATTGTATGCTACAAATGCAATAATCTTGGTCACAATGCACAAGATTGAAGGTTTATGAAAGAAGATGCTCCAAAGACAAAGAAGCCAGCTATGATATGGGAAAAGAAAAATAAAGAAGATTGAAATCTAGCATTGATTTCTAAAGGTAAAGAAGATGAATGGTAGATAGACAATGGGTACTCGAAACATATGACAAGATATCAAAACAAATTTGTCAGCTTAAAAAAGAAAAAGTTGATGTGTTGTGTTTGGAGATAAATCTATCAAGATACTTGGAAGTGAACATGTAAAAGCAACAAATGTTTTGTTGGGTAAGGATTTGAAGCACAATCTTCTTAGTGTCAGCAAAATTTGTGATCAAGGGTATAATATCTTGTTTAATTCCCATAAATGTGAAATCAGAGAAGAAGACTCATGATATACATATACATCCTAGACCACAGAGTGAAAGAAAAATGAATCCAAACAAAAGAATAGTAAGGACAACAAAGAAGGGAAGGGTAAGAAGGCAGAAATTTTGTTGAGAGGCATGTGTTCAAGGTGAGTAGTACCAAAGAAACAAGACACCCTTTTACATTGATGTGAAAGGGGGAGAGGAAGGAAGCAAATCATGGAGATAAAGAAAGCATGATGTCAAGAGGAGCATATGTTGACATCAATGACAAAAGGAGAGATAGTTGGAAGAAATTGTCATTGACGTCAAAAGGTGAACGGGTTATTGATACAATGCACTTGTTTGATGATATGTGTGAAAAATTCAATGAATTGGGTGTGATACCACTCTAGATTGGTAGACCTCATCACGCCATTTCATTTGATATGTGGTAAGCCTCGTGGATCTTCTTGGTTGGAGAGATATTAAAGTTTGAAGTTTAGTGCCCCAAAATGATGTTTTGGTCTAAATTTTGGCATAAAAATAAATGAAAAATTGTTGGACTTTAAAAAATGTTATGGGTCAATCATAGACAAGTCACCATATAACCCGACAATCACAGAAGGTTTTCACAACGATAAAACAATTCAAATATATATATATAGACACACACACACACATATATAGTGCACAAGTCAACTCAAATGGTCATGTCGACCTCCATACCAAAAGACAACCTTTCAACATGATCAAACCAATATAAATTAAAACTAGACTTCATCCATTTGAAAAATACAAAACCTAATTTATACATATAAGAGGACCAAAGCAAGAGTAAAAAGAGTTCACAACTCGTGAACTAAAGGAGGCAAGGGAGACACAGATTATTTAGACTTCTCTATTGGGCAAATCTTGTTTTGTTTCTTGATCTTTTTTTGTGTTTTTTGTGCTAATAATGCTTGGGCTTTTTATTGTCTGGGAATAAGTCTTTTGCACACCCTATTGACATTGGATACGCCCTATATCACAATTTTTTCTATGGCAAATCTCCACAACCCCCAGTACAAAAGTAGTCTCAACCTTTGATGACATACTTTTGCAAATTAAAGAGTATTATAACTTAACCTAAAGGAACAAAACTCAACATAATTAACAAACTTTGATCACAAGAAGAAAAATCTCGACCTAGTCTCCTTTAGCATGTCTCTATGGTTTGGACCCTGAAGCAAGTTTCTCTATATTTTTCGACCCAATCTCATGTAACATATTCATGTGATTCGAATCCTGAAGCAACCTCCTCTATATTTTAGTGGACTATGAGCTGGAGAACAATGTTTAATTTTGACTGTGAAGTTGACATACTTGTGACCTTTCACAACAACAGCGTATCATATAATGTATTTTCTATTGAAACCTTGTGGCCTTGTTAGGACTAGGAGTATACATGTGGAGAAGGATCAAGGCTAGCAAAATCTTGAAGAGCACCTTTTGGAGTAGCCAACCTTGTTTTTGACCTTAAACAAAAGAGCAAACCTTGATCAACAAGCTTTGATATATTGTAGATCATTTTAGAATTGGTTTGAGATCATTGTTGGAGCACTACTAGAGCATTGTTGAAAACATTTTTTTCTTGTGGAAGCAACTCTTAGAAGAATTGTTATACAAACCTCATTAAATATTTCTTTGTTGCGAAGTTGGAGCATCTATTAAGTTGAAAGTTGAGAGCATTCAAGAAGAGAATAATTGAGCATTCTAAAGATTTTGTTGAATAAGTCATCTATAAAGCGCAACATTGTTGAAGCCTAGATGAAGTAGCTTTAAAGAAGATTGTTTGTGTAGACATGAAGAATCTTGGAGACACATACTAGGCTTGTTGGAGTTGACTTTGATGAAATGGCCACTGAAGTATTGTGGAGTCATTCGTGAAGCCCTTGTTGAAAAAGATATTGAAAATCTTGAAACCTCCTTGAAAAATTGAAGCAAACTGAGAGGGTTCGAGCCCTAGAGGATTGATGTCCTCACTCAAGGTTGGAGCCTGAATTTATTAAGAGGATTGGAGTCCTGAAATAGACCAAGGTCGAGCTTGGTATGGTACAGGTTAGAGTCTAGTTTGAAATTAAAGATTTGAGTCTTCATCTAAGGTTGCAGCCCTAAAGGAACTTGAATTATTGTAAAAGAGGGATGGAGTCCTCATCATTCTTATTAATAAAATTATTCTTTTGTTGTTCATGTTGTCTCATAATTTTACTAAGTAATCTTAACTGGTATAAGATAACAATTGTAAAATAAATATTGATTCCCCCCACCCCTCATTGTTCCACATTTCCTGGATATAAAGTTGATATAAAATTATATTATTTGTAACTAATAGTAAATTATTATTTTTTATTATTCATATATTTTTGTTTTAAAAATTATATGTCAATAGAATAAATTACACTTCATGTAATATCAATAATATTATTTTTACATGTCATTTGTCAACTCCATATTAGATACCAAATGTATTACATGTCTTCCTCACACTAAAAATAAATGAGATTTTCTCTACTTTCAATTACTTTCTTAAGTTTGATGTGAAATTAAGGTGGTAATTGAAGTATTTTATTTATGGTCTCCATTGGTTATTACCTTTTTACTATTAAAAAAAAAAATTAATGTCCACGAAGCTAAAGATAGCCTATGGGACAGATTGCTGCTATCTGTTTGATTTATTAGTATTATTTAATTTGTTAATGTAAATATTATTTTATTATTTTTAAATGTAATGTTACAAGACATTTCCTTAATATTAGGTTATAGCGCACCTCACAACGCAACAAAAAAAGCAAAAAGATAGTTGCTTTGGGCATAGAAAGCAAGTATTATTCCAATTGATAGGATATGAATGTGCATGATTAGTTAAATATAAAGTATGGTTATAATGCCAGGGGCAATTCACACAAACCCCTAAGAATACTTGCAAGAGAGTACATACACACATGTATCATTAAATTGAGCATGTCGGGTTTTATATCGTAACGTGCATAGATTGTGGAGTGATTACTCTCATCAAGGTATAATTGATAGCATTGCCCTACAGTAGCTGTTTCTGTAAAATCTTGGAGTCTATTATTGTGTTAATTTATTACTTATTCTAAAGTTTATCTTTCATCCACTAAAGAACATGGTAGATGGTATATGATAAACACTTTCTTTTGCTAAGCAGGGTCTTTTCTTTTTCCCTTTTTACCTATTAATTGGATTGTTGCCACACTAGTGCCATCAAAAGTGGAATGGCCATGTCATCTCCTCATTGAGGTTATAACAGCAATTATGAGAAGCATTGCATAAATAACAAGTTGTGACATCACAGCCATAGTTATGTGTCAGGGAATTTGATTATAATTGCACTTGTGCCATCGCATGTAGAGCAGTGCCATTCCCAAATTGGATTTTATAATAGTGATTTGAGAAGATCATAATTGCACTTGTGCCATCGCATGTAGAGTAGTGCCATTTCCAAATTGGATTTTATAATAGTGATTTGAGAAGTATTGTGAAAGTGACAACCATGAAGTTATGGCATCAAGCAAAAAATTATTAGGGGTGATTATCTTTTAGTTTTTTAATTCTGATTTCAACCAAACCAATGTTGTTATAGCAAAGTTGGGGTGTCGTTACCAATTATTCTAATCATTATTAAGTTATGGTCTTTTTAAATTGCAGCTTCAAAATTCCAACTGCACAAAGAAGCGGCATTGAAAAGTAAGTTATTTCTTCAAAACCCTAGTTTAATTTTCAGGCTTTCACAGAAAAGATATATTTTATATGAAAATTTGATGGCCATAATATTGAAGAATACATAAAAAGTATTAAGCCTAAATATTTAAACTCTTGGAAACACTTTATACTCTTCAATCTAAGGGATGGATGGTGGATGGTGCTACGTTGAGAAGTATACCACCTCTTCCCAAGAAGGCAGAAAGCATTAAGACTGCTCGAGGAGAAATATGAAAAAATAAATAAAAAAATTAGATAGGTGATATCTTACCATGACGAGGGCTAAAGCGACTCCACTAGCTTGGGAGAAGGCATTAAGACAATAAAATAACATAAAATACAATAACATAACATAACGTTTTACAGTTCATAACATTTTACAGTTCATATTTGTGGCCAAACAATAAATTGAAAGAATTATTCAAAGATAATTCCATGATTAAATTCACGGTTCATATTTGTCGCAAGAAGTAAATTGAAAGATAATTTCATGATTAAACTCACAAATAGCAAGGGCAAGTCTTTGCAGGTCTAGTGAGCAAGGGTGAGTATCGACAAGAGACATGTTTAGGGTTGAGTACAAGGTGAATACTTGGCCAAGCTAAGACTCGGGAAGACACTCGAGTTTTGAACGAATGACATTTCAATGAAAATTTTGTCCTAAAGGTGGCATATTTGAAGACTTCGGAAGGCTCGGGTTTTGAACAAATGACATTTCAATGAAACTTTTGTCCTAAAAGTGGCCTATTTTAGCTCATTAATCAATTAGATATAAAAGATTTTCAAATTTCAACATAAAGTCGGTCTGATCATATCTGGTGCATTACTCCATGAAATGAAGTGAAAAAAAAAAAAAAAAAAGTCCACTTGGGTGATTTCATTCATCTCATTAGTTTGCGTAACAAATCAGACTGACAAAAAAGCCATGAAAGCAATTAAAGTAATGGGTTTTCACACATAAACACTAATACACCACCAAAAAACTCAAAATCGTTGATAATTATTTTATAAATGCTTGGAGGTCCAACAATGTCTGATCCACAACAAAAGACATGAAAAACTCTAGAAGATTTAGATGAGTTGGAAACATGATCCTAATTCTTAAAGCCGATCACTATAGGAGAAGAAGCTCATGGTAAAGATGACAGATCTCTTGGACGCACCTCTCAACGCAACAAGGAAAGCAAAAAGATGGTTGCTATGGGCATAGAAAAGCAAGGATTATTCCAATTGATAGGAGATGAATGTGCATGATTAGTTAAATATAAAGTATGGTTATAATGCCATTGGTGTATGTGTGCCACTTCCTAACCAGAAGTGAATGCCAAAGAAACTCTAAATATCTTGGACTCTTGTGTATGTGTGCCGCTTCCAAACCAAAACTGGATGCCAAAGAAAGAACGTAGGATGGGGAATGAGAAAGAAGAAGATGCCAAGGGCTCGGAAAATGATGTAACCCTTCTCCAAACTTTGAAACATAATTAATATATTTATCCCTCAAAAATGATACTCTTGCCTAGGAATAGAGTGAAGATAGAAGAATATTCTCTTGAACCAACCACCATAAAAGATAGAAGAATATCTTCTTGAACCAACACTATAATTTCTGCTTGAAAACCTTATGCGTAGGGTGCAGTGTTTGATTGGAGAAGATGAAGGAATTTGGTTGAAATAGACCAATGCAATATAATAAAGATAGGGCTAATAAGTAACCAAACTGATTGAGATCAATCTCTCTCTCCCCACGATATACAAGATGTGAATCTTCTGATTCAGATTTTAGATTGTAGGTCACATTTCAACTCCATCAAAATAGGATTTTCTCTGGTTCAAAGTTTGCGTACTTCAGTGACTTCGCTGTTGCTGTGTGTAATCTTTTTATAATTGAATTACATTTTCTGCAAAACTTGCATAGCATTACATGCATTCACAATGATTCTATCTCTACTCTCAGGATATTAGATCTGGCCAATGGTTTTTCAAAAGATTAATATGTAGAATGAGTTGAACGTAAGATAGCTTAGATAAAACCTATGTTATCATATTTAGAGTATCAAATATGACAGGCTGACAGATTGCCTATGACATTTGTATAAACGGACCAGAAATACTGGTGTAAGATCAAAAATGTATTTGATAACTGGTTTCCCCAAATGTTTTCCAGATCCCAACTACTGGTCTCCTGGATCATGTAGGGCTTCATTGTGCTTCAGTTGTACTCCACAACTAGGCTACAAAGCAAAATTATCCCAACTTCAGTGTAATGCTGCAGAGAATAGATAATGTTGTGGATGATGTCAATATCTAGTATTATGCCAGTATATCATATTAAAATTTTAATCAACTGTCTTCATTGTTTCTTGATAACCTTTCTGTTAATTCAGAATCTTGCCTCCCAGCAGTATCACTTGTTCAAGGAGCAGCTCAATGAGACAGATTCTTAGGGACATGCTGGGTAGTCAACTGCATATTACTTCCTATGACTACTGGGAAAATCCAGTATGTGCATTCATTATGTACAAGGCTAAACCCTTCATCCGTGTAAGGCTATTACAACCTACGTCGCCATAAAGGAACGGGAGCTCCTGCAATAAAACGGCCTAAAAGCAGAACAGGACAGAAAAGACCATTTTCTACCACCATTTCCATTTCTAGGGCCACAACCATTTTTCCAAGAAACACTACACTTCTTGGGATCCATTTCTCTAAAATCATTATCCCATTTCTTTAATATCATGGTTTGTTTCTGTAAAAAGAAGGAAAAAAGTTAAAATAATTTGACACGGGACGTGAAACAAAAAAGCCTAAACTTATTTTGACTAAACCATTTCAAAATTTGACCATACACCCCTATAAGCTCACAGTTTTTTGAATCACAGATCTGCAATGTTGCAGCAGCCGATCAGTTTTCTTTGCCAAAGTCTGTCACACACCCATCAGCTTCTTGTTTTTCAACTAGCCGGTTTGCAGGAGCCATTTTGCTTTACCAGGAAGTGCCACAAGCTATAAATGGTAAGCATGCTGCCAGCTGAAGTTTGATGTTGCGAAGGGAAATCATTAAGGCTATTGAAGCCATTAAGAAGAAAATAATGAATCTACATCTCAACTTCTCAGTTGAGAATATTGACAGAGACAAATCACCAACTATTGAAGAGAATCACCCATACACCATTGTCTTCAGTATAGACTTGTCTAGATCTGGGCATTATAACTCAATTTCAATGAATTTCTTCTCAAGTTCTTCCATTGATGATTTCAACTCTGTAGCCTCCGCTACTGCAACAGCTCTGTTCTCATCAGCTTATGCAGTGGGATTCAATGCTGCTTAGGCCACTACTGTCCATTCTTTTAATTTATCATCAATTTGTTCTATGCTGCAACTATCACTCCAGCAATATCCAATAGCATCCGAATTAACAATTTTACTTCTTCAATTATCCAATGACAGCAGAGCAATCGTTGATAGAACAATTAAACAAATGCACAATGGAAAACAACCAAGAGACGAGACACAATATTTAGTCAATGACAGAAAAAAACCAAACTAGGGGGAAAACCCTTGCAAATCTTCTTCTATTAGATTGTCTTCAAATGTTCAGCAGAGAGAGTACATCATCCAAGAGTCGAAGTCAAACTTTGACTAGCCATTATCCAATATCAAAACAACTATCCAAACCAGAGACAAAGAGATGAAGTCAGCAATGATCAAATCTGACCTTCCTGTAATCTGCCCAAGTAAACAGCAGTCAATAGCAGCACAGTTAGCCCTAACCAGTCTGCAGCCAACGGTCAACACAGTCATTTAGGAGCTTGGTCTATTTCAGTCAAACTCAGCCTCAAATGTCTGTCAAAATCTGCCCAAAACAGTCCTCAAAACCTCAGTCAAACTCGGTCAAAAAAGAGAGAAATTCTGCTGTCAGTCTGCAATTTTCTGCAGTCAATCCTGAAAGTCAACATCAGTCAAACTGCTCAGAATTCCTCGATTTGTGTGTCCTTCAATGCAGCCTGCAGAAATTGAACTTTTCCACCCAAAACCGCAATCAAATGAGGTCAACTTCGCCCTGGTGAACACTGGTCAAAGCCCTGCAACAGACCTGCAACTCAGCAGCCACCTGCCCTTCGCATGTGTGAGAGAAATCCTTCCAGTCTGAGTTGTACGAACCAATAAGAATAGGAGAGAGAAGATGTGTTGTGAGGTGATGAAGTGCCAAATGAGGTTCGAGGTTTCCTGTATTTATATGAATCAATGAGGGTCAAAAGACATATCGTTTGGGCTTCATGAGCCTACATGATGTTGAAGCCGACCTTGACAATTTGCACACGTGTGGGCTTTAATTCAGAAACACACTTCTTGTCCAATTTGAGTGATCTTTAGGTTGATTTTGGTCCTCTCGAAAAGAGGAATTTAATGTAATAATTATCTCCGTCAAATGAGCTGTCCAAAGTGGAATTTGAACCTAGTTGCATAATTTAACACTCCCTCTCAACTAAGGAGAATTCCACCTATCAATATTTGTCTATTGATCATCATGTCATCCTGTCATCATGTATCATCTATGTTTGTCTCTGCTCAGCTTATGCTAAACGTTCTCAAATCTAAAGAAGAAGAAATGTTGCAGGGGAGCTCCAGCTACCACCCTGTCTCTCAACATCGAGGAGACTCAACTACCACCCGAAATCATCATCATCATCATTGAGAAGCCATGGTTACCACCTGAAACCAAAAACAATGAGCGAGACCAACCTACCCCAAGTGTAGGGATCACACTCTATCCCACAGTCCCTGAAAATAGGTGAGATCAGCATAAGGATCACACTCTACCCTATTGTCCCTAATCATCCATCTTAACCCTAAAGAGTTAGATGGTAGAACACATGCATCCACCAACTTGAGCGAGATCCACCTACTCCAAGGGGTAGGGATAACACTCTATCCCAAGTCACTCAACCCATTGGCCAGATGGGAGAGGTTATCCCATAGAGTGGGCTGAACACTAATTGGGGCATACTCTGACTAGTGGAGATCCCAAGTCTCGACATCCTATCGATCAAAGGTCTCCCATCCTCGAGGGCCCTATAGCTCCATTCCACACCCTGGGAGCTCAACCAAGAGGAAGAGCACTGCTCAGTGTTCTTGATCAACCCAAACCCTTATTCGAAAGGGTCATCTCAACCAATCGTAGCTTCTCTCTGAAGACCAAGAACTTCCCTTTCGGCAAAGCCTTGGTGAGGATATCAGCTATCTGCTCATCTATCGAAATGTGGAGGAGTCTCACAACTCTTCTCTGCACCATGTCTTGGATAAAATGATATTTGATCTCTATATGCTTGGACTTGTGCAAAAAAGGATTCTCTGACAAACGAATCCCACTCTTGTTATCGCAATAGATAATTGTCGTGTCCAAAACCTGCTCAAATAGCTCTCCAAAGAGCTTCCTCAACCAAACTGCTTCACAACTCGTAAGGCTAACTACAATATACTCGGCCTCAGCAGTGCTAAGGGCTATGGATTTCTGTTTCCTGTTCATCCACGATATCATGGCAAATCCCAGACTAAAACAACATCCAGAAGTACTCCTCTTATCGACAACATTGCCAGCCCAATCTGCATTTGTATATCCATGTAGTCTAATGTCTCCAACGGCATATCTCAGTCCACAGTTAATAGTCCCATGTAGATATCTCAATACATGCTTAGCAACGACTCAATGTACATGTTGAGGCTTGGTCATAAACTAGCTCAAGGTGTTAACTGCAAAACATGTCGGGTGAGTATTAACGAGAAACATAAGAGTACCAACCAATTGTCTATACTGAGAAGGGATTGCTAGGTATGGTCCAATAGCTTCTCCAGGCGACCTCTTGAAATTAATCTCCATGGGCGCGGGCAAGGACTTACACTCAACCATACCAAATCGCTCTAGAAGTTTAACAACATATTTTCCTTGTGAAAGGAATATCTCGGACGGCTTTTGCCATACTTCTAGTCCCAAGAAATAGTGCATCAAACCAAGGTCTTTCATCTCGAATTCAGAAGCCAACTTTCTCTTACATTCTAAAATGAGAGAAGTTGCACCTGTCATGAATAAGTCATCGAAATATAACACCAAAATGAGAGGCATACCTTGGATTGTTTTGAAGTACAAGTTTGGTTCAGCATTACTCCTTATGAATCCCAGCTTTATCAAGTCACTGTCGATACCAGCATACCAAGCACGGGGCTTGCTCCAATCCATAAAGAGCTTTCTTCAATCGACATACATGGGTCTTCCTATCATAAACTTCAAATCCTGGAAGTTGTTCTATGTACACTTCTTGCAGCAAACCATGTAAGAAAGCGGTCTTCACATCCATTTGATGGATAGTCCATCCCTAACTTGCAGCAAGGGCTACTATCGAATGGATGGTTGTATATTGGGCCACTGGAGCAAATTTGATGCTTCCATTAGCCTCATGCTTGCTCTTATAGAACCATTTGGGGGTTACCAACAATCTTCCCTACGGTCTCAACACAAAATCCCATACATCATTTTTATAAGACTCATATTCTTCGGCCATTGCATCCTTCCAAACTTGTTCCTTCACGGCTTCTTCAAAAGGTACTAGGTTCAGCTTGAATCATATCGCTCATAGCTGCAACATATGCTTGGTACCTGCATGGCTTCTTGCTTTCCCTAAAATTTCCACGAGCAATAGCATGTTTCTCGGCATCTTGTAGTGTGTCTTTGAGCCAAAGTGGTCTTTTCCTGGTAAGAGGATCACTTGGAGGAGGATCCAAGAAGTCCATAGGCCCCATGGGATCATCAACAATGTCCTTCTCGGATTCAGGCACAAAAGGACCTTCTAGAATATCCATATCATCACTCGTCTTTAGGAGGAGGAGGCAAAGGGAGGTCCCTTGCTTTTCTAAGTGCAGCATCTTCATCGAATGTTACATCCCTGCTAACTTCAACATTCCTTTGACCATAAATATATATTCTAAATGCTTTAGAATCTTCACTATATCCAACAAACGTACCTTTCCTTCCTGTAGCTTCTAGCTTGTTTCTTTTGTCCTTCGGCGCATGGAGGTATACAGGGCAGCCAAAAATCCAAAGATGGCCAATATCGAGCTTGACACTTGTGAATAATACTTCCTCGAGAGTCTTCTTGTCCAAAGCTTGATGAGGCAACCTATTTTGAACATATACCGTTGTGTTTGTTGTTTCAGCCCAAAGGAATTTTGGCAGCTTTTGATCATGGAGCATAGCTTGAGCAGCTTCTACAATGGACCTCTTCTTTCTCTCAACCACTCCATTTTGATCTGGAGTGTAGGGCACAATGGTCTCCTCCTTAATTCCTTCCTTCTTGCAAAAGTCTATAAATTCATTTTGAGATGTATTCCCTGTCATTAGCGAACTAGTGGCTTGAACCGTTTTTGTTCAGTGCAATACAATAAAGTCACATAAAACGGAGCAAGTAGGGCATGTTTTGCATTTTTTATTTTAATCTGTCTTAGTTGGACACTAGCCCAAAATAGGTGCCTAATATTCAAGCATATGGCCCTACTATTGCTATGTATTTCATGGTAATGTTAAATTCTTAGATTAAAAGTGGCATTCTCCTTTATATTTCATTTTCATCCTTCTACTTAAATTTTTAACATTACCATGAAATGACTCGAGATGTTTAAGGGTGGTTTTGACCTCACTAGATTTCATATGGAGAAAGTAAAAATTTAGATCTCACTTAAAATCCAGCAGACTTAACTATTTTCCAGGATTTCAAGATTGGGGGCATTGCAACGCTACATTGGATTTTCTCATGTACGAGGGTATGGAACTAGTATTTAATCAAGAGCACCAAGCCCTCTATATACCTTGATGTTAGTGGCATTGGTTGTTGAACTCCTCTATCATGACCCTACTAAAAAAAATACCCATCATTCAAACAAAATCTTGACTTGTCATACTATGATTTTTCTATCTTATTTTAATGCTTAGAGAGTGATATTGATGACGAATATCCCAATATAGGCAATGCTTTTGATGAAATGCGCTGGAAGAGGCCATGTGGAGCTTGTTCGCTGATTTATTTTCGATTTAGAGATGGATTGCACTCAGTGCTATTTTAGTTATGTGCACCCTTACATGCTATATAAATGAGAACTTCTCCTTGTTTATGTCTAAATGGTTTGGATTCATATGGATGAACATGAATATATTGTTTTTCTTTAAAATTTGAATATTTTTTGTTTTTGGTTCACTGATTTTTTCGTCTGGTTTTTTAGCGGTTTTCGTACGATTCTGGCCAGTTCCCAATCCGAGGTGTCTACCAGTTCAATGACCAGTCTGGTTCTAATAACTATGTTTCCTCTAGATATCATCCTTTATTCTTCTTGAGTGAGCTTTCCGACAAGCTCATCAAATGACAAGAAGATGTTGTTGTTGCTTATAGTAGTAATGAAGGTTTCCCAAATGGGAGGGAAGCCTCTAAGAGTTACAATCTCCAATTCCCTGTCAGGTGTGGTTTCCCCAATTCTTTGTGGTTGATCTCTAAAACAAGATATCCTCATAATGTATGACTACACAAATTCTCCTTCGTTCATCTTCGTGTCTTTGAGTTGATCTTTCAAAGAGAAAATTTCATTCAAATTGTTGACTTCATACATGCCAGCTATCTTATCATACATGTCCTTAAACCTTCTCAAATTTCCAACATATGCAAGTAGATTTTCTTGTAAACCATCAACTATAACTTGCTTTGTTTTTAACTCACTTTTCTTATGCTTGTTTTTTATACCAAAGGAAGCATTCTCCAAAGGCTCAAGTACTCTTCCTTGAATGAAGTCCAAAACATTATTGTTGTCCGTTGTGATTTCCAACCTGACTTTCCATGCAGCAAAGTTAGATGAGTCACCCAACTTCTCATGCTCCTTGAAGAAAGAGGAAGACATTTTTACCAAAAGATTTTTTAAAATGTTACATCTCTCTCTCTCTCTCTCTCTCTCTATATATATATATATATCACTTCAGCAATATCCAATAGCATCCAAATTAAATATTTTACTTCTTCAATTATCCAATGACAATAGAGAAATAGATAGAACAATTAAACAAATGCACAATGGAAGATAGCCAAGAGACAAGAGACACAATATTTGGTCAATGACCAAGGAAAAAACCCACTAGGGAGAAAACCTTTGCAAATCTTCTTCTATTAGATTGTCTTCAAATGTTCAGCAGAGGGAGTACATCATCCAAGAGTCAAAGCTAAACTTTGACTAGCCAATATCCTGACATATCCAATATCAAAACAACTATCCAAACCAGAGACAGAGATGAAGTCAACAATGGTCAAATATGATCTTACTGTAAACTGCCCAAGTCAACAGCAGTCAACAACAGCGCTGTCAGCCCCAACCAATCTGCAGTGAACGATCAACACAGTCCTTTAGGAGCTCAGTCTACCTCAGTCAAACTCAGCCTCAAATGTTGGTCAAAATCTGCCCAAAACAATCCTCAAAACCTCCAGTCAAACTCGGTTGAAAGAGAGAGAGTTTGTTGTCAGAGTCTGCAATTTTCTGCGGTCAATCTTAAAAATCAACATCAGTCAAACTGCTTAGAATTCCTCAATTTTTGTGTGTCCTAAAATACGGCCTACAACAATCAAACTTTTCCACCCAAAACCGCAGTGAAATGAGGTCAACTTCACCCTGGTCAACACTGGTTAACACCCTGCAATAGACCTGCAACTGTTTTGCAACTCGGCCCCATCAGAAACATCCACTTGTCCTTCGCATGTGTGAGAGAAATCCTTCCAATCTGAGTTGTATGAACCAATAGGAATAGCTGAGAGAAGATGTGTTGTGAGGTGAGGAAGTGCCAAATGAGGTTTGAGGTCTCATGCATTTATATGAATCGATGAGGGTGAAAAGACATGTCATTTGGGATTCATGAGCCTACATGATGTTGAAACTGTCCTTGACAATTTGCACGTGTGGGCTTTAATTCAGAAACACACTTCTCCTTGTCTAATTTGAGTGATCTTTAGGTCAATTTTGGTCTTCTCAAAAAAAGCAATAATTATCTCCATCAAATGAGTTGTCCAATGTGGAATTTGACCCTAGTTGCATAATTTAACACATTCTTCCATGCTTTGGTAGGAGCATGTAGGCTCAAGGTTGTTTGGTAAAAGTTTTATTTTTCTTTTTTACCTTTTGCTTCACTATAGAAAATAACCATGATGTGAAGAGCCCTGCCTTTTACTTTGATATAAAAAATAACCATGATTTGAATAAACCTACTTTTTTTGCTATAGTGTAATGTTCCCAAAAGATTAATTGTCCAAGTCACGAAGTAGCCTATCAATCCCCATAGGCTATAGTCATTGATAAAGGGGAAAATCCCCAAATACCCAAATACCCAATGTCTGGGCAAGTTTTGGGGCAGCTGGGCAAAGAAACCCATGTTGGGGTTTTGAAGAACTGCACTCAAACAATTAAGGAGAAAAATCACCTCAAGGAAATCTATAAATACAAAGGGGTTGATTTCATTTAGGCATCATTTATCTTCGTTTGTCTTTGAGCCTGAGGCTCTGAGGGTTTTAAGAACCCTTTCTCCTATCATTTTCAGTGGTGAAAGATTCCACCGTAGTTGAGAAACTCTTTTAATCTTTTGATCTTTTCTACGTTGTTCTGGCACAGGATTATTGAAGAAAGCGTCAAGGTCATCTTAGCCACCAAGGTCTGTAGCAAAGGTCAGTTCTGAGTGCAGCACGGTTTAACGCAAGAAAGCAAGTGAGTTATTCGGCAATCAGGTTCATGAGGAACGACATCAGTGAAAACGATTTGTTTGCATGAGAATTCCTGACACAACTTGTAAGTGAGACATCCATTATGACAGGTGATAATTGCAACCAGATCGGTGTGGGATGATAGCTGAAACCAATCGGTGACAGCAAATTCTGTAGCACAAGGATTTGACGGCAATTGGTCAGCAAAGCAATCCAATGGGCCGCAAGAATTAAGGGAGACCATTCGCAGTTACGAGGGCCTCGCTATCTCTCCAAACGCTGAAATCATAACCAGTGACGTATCCAAGGTTTGTAGCAAAGGTCAGTTCTGAGTGCAGCAGGGTTTAACGCAAGAAAGCAAGTGAGTAATTAGGCAATTGGGTTCGTGGGGAACGACATCAGTGAAAACGGTTTGTTTGCATGAGAATTCCTGACACAACTTGTACAGTGAGACATCCACTATCACAGGTGATAATTGCAACCAGATTAGTGTGGGACGATAGCTGAAACCAATCGGTGACAGCAAATACTGTAGCACGAGGATTTGAAGGCAATTGGTCAGCAAAGCAATCCATTGGGCGGCAAAAATTAAGGGAGACCAATTGCAGTTGCGAGGGCCTCATTATCTCTCCAAACACTGAACTCATAACCAGTGACGTATCCAAAATATTCCCTGTGCAGCAAGGATAGACGCGGGTTGTTGTAACATGGTATTTTTTCTAAAACAGCACACAGGTTCAAGACCAAATTGGGCCACAAGGACTACACAAGACTACGCTTGCTGCAAAGGTCTCAAAGGAAGCAAAACCTTAGCATTTGACATTGTAACTTGTCCAGTCCTATCTCAGAGAATACAAAGAACTTCAAGGTGTTTAGTTGCGCAGTGTGGTTTGGTGAAATAACAAAATCCTAATCAATTAGGACAATGTAGTGATCGAAAGCATAGTGGAAGGCAATTGTAACTTAGTGAGTTCTGTAGAGCAGCATTGGATTAACGGATCAACTATTAAGTTCAAGCAGCCCTGTAAGTTAGTCATTAATTAGGGTATTGACTGTGGACCTACAGATCACTATTGTTATAGAAAAGCATTACCACTGTTAGAGAATCCGGACTGATGGTGTAATAAACCAGGAGCAGATGTTAAATGAGATTGTTGTGAGTTATTGACGTTTTGTAAAGATTACTGGATGATTATATTGTTACATATTTTATATTTAACTGTCTGGAATTGCAAGAAACACTGTGTAGTCAGTGCAATTTATATCATGATTTCTTAACCCTAAGGGCAAAAATCTCTTTGGGATTCTACATATAGAAACTAACAATGATTTGAACAGACCTTTTCAACAGACCATTACTAACCTTATCCTTCTGAGGCACCTCGGCCAAATCTTGAAATTCTGTTAAACTTTTAAAACGGCCACAGTTCTGAGTTTCACTCTCTACCAAGAGCTGCAGGCTTGAATTTTCACTCTCTACCAAGAGCCACAGGCTTGCATCTATTAGACTAGTACAAGAAACATTATAATTTAGGTTTTCCTTGCTGTCCTTGGCAACAATTTCATTAACCTTCGGTAGTTGAACAGTAAAATTTATTTAGGGTATCCACAAAACAGTGGCATGGTGCACATATGAGTTTGTGCTATGAGAATGATCTATCGTAGACAAGGCAATCCCTCTACTAAATTCTGATGAGTCTTAACACTGTTTATAAATTCCTTGAAGTCTTACACCATGTTTTCTGACAGGAAATTTTAGGACTCCTCATTTTCTACAACTATGAGCTTAGTTTTGATTAATTTGTATAATTTTTGCCCAGTGAATTCATCATATTAATCACGTTAATAATAACAGTAGGCCAGGCTTATCTTGTGGCATCTTCAATGAGTTTGTACAACTATCTCATTCTCTTCCCTCTTTAGATTGCATCATTTCCTAATATATGCAATCTTCCTCTATTTGACAATAGTTTTCTATAGTGTTGGATATGAATAATTTCTGTATATACAGTGTATGCCTTTTTTATATTCAAAACCTTCCTGATGCTTCCCATTTCTGCTTTTTTTATATTCAAAACCTTCGTGATGCTTCCCATTTCTGTTTCTGGACTGCAACAACAAGTAACTGTACACAAAGTTCTGCTACTGTAACAGAATCGTAGTTTCAAAAATCCACGCAAACAATGTCGACAATACAAAGGAATTAAGACAATCAAGAAGCGTTCTACCATTCACAACCTAATGATATCTGAAGAACAACCCTTTTTGGGTCAAAAAATACTGCAGTGATAAATTAACAAGAAGTAGCATGTATTACATAAAATTTATTGGTAGGGTTCTACACTCAGCTTGCACCCTAATCTACATTGAAAGTATTTCATTGTCAACCATGCTATAAAAAACAGACCATCGTTTTAGCAGCACTAAAGCTTGTTATATATCCCCGTAAATTCAAATCGCTTTTCTACAATACAGCATATATTATAGCTTGATTAATACATTAGCAATGGAAATATAAAACAAGTTTTTTCATTGAACTCAATACGAAAACTCATCACCCACCTTAGATGATGTTCGAATATGCATAATTTCACAGTAATAGAAACTGATTATCAACATTCATGACTGCCACAGGATACAGAAATAGCACGATTTAACAATGAAAAACTTTCAGCAACATAATATCCTAACTAATACAATGGCAATGAAGATATAAAACATTTTTTTCATTCAACTCAATACGAAAATGCACAGCCCACCTTAGATGATGTTCGAATATGCATAATTTCACAGTAAGAGACTAATAACATTTGAATTATCAAACCTCTGTTGGTTACCGGATCTACAATCAATATCAACATTCATGACGGACACAGGATGCAGAAATAGCACGATTGAACAATGAAAAACTTTAAACATACATAATACCCTGATTAAATGATTATCAATGAAGCTATAAAACAAGGTTTTCCATTAAACTCAATACGAAAATTCACAGCCCATCTTAGTTGATGTTCGAATATGCATAATTTCGGAGTGAGAGAGGCTGATATGGACGGGATCTACATAGAATATCAAAATTCATGACTTCCACAGCAATAATTTTCAGCAACGAGGCTTACAACAAAATATTTTTTTGTGAACTTGTGATTTCGGCATCTTCATCGTACTCATAGCTTCAAATTATTCATATATATATATATAGAATTTCCAACAAAATATACCCATGCAAAGGGGCAGGCAATCATTTGTATTCCATTTCAGAAGTAAAATTTTGGTGAAAATTATTTGAAAACACTAAACACTAACAAATCCTCAATTTAAGACAAACCCCAGAAACCCTAACTTCAAAAATTTAACAAAAAGCACCTGAAATCGCAAAAAATGCCATCCACATCACATTATTTTGCACCCATTAACAAAATTCTGCAAGCTATTACACATAAACGTTTAACCGACTGAATTTTTAAACATACCATAGCTGTTTATCACATACAATTATAACGATATAATACCAAAGTTCAAAGAGTCCATGGTTTTACAGAGAACCTAGTTATAATAGAGTTCAAGGCCCATGCCATCATGGATTTCGTAGTCTTTCAAGGTGATGTGATCCTTGTAGATGTTGTACCATTTCTGGATTCGGATCTTATCGGGGCGAGTTCCAGTCTGCGCAGCGACGAGCTTCTTGAGGTCGCCAATGGTGTCATCCTCGTTGCATTTCACCCGAACCTTCTTCCCCAGCCGATCGTTAAGCACCACCTCGATCATCTTCGCTTCGCCCTTTCAACAATTCTTGCGCAAAAGCCCTTCGCTAATTTCTGTGCGATGTAAGAAAACAACAAAACCCTCCACAGAGCTATGTCAAAAGACGCATTTATTTCTAAGCATATATAACGACACAAGATTGCGTGTCGTGTGAGAAGTCCAAGCTCTAAATAAATATAGATAAGCCTCGGTTTGGGGCACATGTATAGACTGCTTCCCTCGAAAGTCGCTAGCGCCAACCAAGGAAACCTATCATTATTCGGTCAAGGGAGGACTTTCCAACTAGAGCAAATCCCCCTCCCCTTACACCGTGGGCGAGTGCTATTTGTGCGACTATAGCAAAGTTATTGCTATAGTCCTTACACCCCTAACATGGTTTTGACATCATGCATATTATGAATTTCCCATCCCGCATACTATTTTCATGCATCCTTGCATGCTTTCCGGCCATGCTCACCGCATACTATATTCATGCATCCATGCATGCTTTCCGGCGATGCTCCCTACCCGCGCTTGACCTCACCGCGAAGGTAATCCGGCCTGCCCGCCTCCGGTTTATAGTTTTAATGCGCTTTAGCAACCGGTTAATTACTCCCACCAACCATGTTTAATACGCCCACCAACCAGACTCCCCTAATGTATCTGATTCAGGGCTAATCCCCGGCAATTGAGACCTGCAAACATCGACAGCTGAAAGCCAGAGCAGCGGCGAAATTCAAGACTTTGGGGATCCATGCGGCGAACAAACTTTCGAAGTAGCAGAGTTTGATTATTTTTGCTGCGAACCGGCTTTGGTAACGCTCTAATTACAGATCCCACTTACCTCTATTTGCTTCCATTTCCTTTTCAATGTTGCTTCTATCTAGATCCGGTTATTTCAGAAATAAATTCTGCCCACTGTCTACTGTCTATAATCATATTTTCAGAGTACATATTTATATAAGCAAAAGGGAATCTAAGTCTGGACAAGGTTCGAGAGACCGTTCCCAATCTGGGATGCTAACTAAAACAACTGGTAGATTTTTGTCGTGTGTAACATTAGATGTCTAAATAAAGAGGAAGCTTAACGGGTTGATTGTGATCAGGAATAACAATTCTACCCTTGGCATCGTAAGGACTGTTACGTGCCAAGGTATGTACCGCCTTCCCTGGAATCAGACCGAATCTAGCATAATGAATTCAACATTATGTGCAACCTGTTTCTGGACTACTGTCTTCTGAACATCATGCAAGCTCGGTTAAATATGACCCAAGGCCATCCTCTCTTTAGCTAACAGTGCAGGCCAACTTTACGGAAAAAAATTGAGGTTTGTCGTAGTTCTATTTGATGGAAATTCAGGGTCATAGTTTAGTTTAGGTCATGGTTTCTCAGAACATTTGAAGTTTGTCATAATTTTATTTGATGCAAATTCTAGGTCATACTTTATCGGTTTAGGCAAAATTATTGCAGAAACTTTATCGTAAGGACTGTTACGTGCCAAGGTATGTACCGCCTTCCCTGGAATCAGACGGAATCTAGCATAATGAATTCAACATTATGTGCAACCTGTTTCTGGACTATGCTAAATTCAACTTTATTTCTCCTCATGTGGCATGCCTATGAATTCTCCAAATGCGACTTCTATTTGGATCATGTGGCATACCTATGAATTCTACTGATGTTCGTGGGTTTCTAGGTTCTGTGATTTCAATGAGTTACACCTTACTTGTTATTTTAAATAAATATGAAGCTTGTATTAATTTTATATAGACATCGAGATTGTATTAATGGTAATAAAAGTATTCAAAAAATCCGTTTTTACATTACATTTTATAAAATCCGTTTATACAGTTGAATTAATGGTAATAAAAGTATTCAAAAAATCCGTTTTTACATTACATTTTATAAAATCCGTTTATACAGTTGAATTTTAATTGTAATTGTAACCATTAAAAGAACACTTAAATAGTTAACCTTCCCTATCGTGTAAAATACTCTTTAAATTAAAAATAGTATAGCGAACCATTTTTTACTGTATATTACAAAATTACAGTATACCATTTCCACCCAAAAAGACATAGACATGCTATCACATAATATGGACCTTACACGCCATAGATTGATGCTTCCAAAATGATCGCAGTGGGTGATTTCAATATCCATAATGTTATGGCATCACTATAAGAGGGCGGTGGTATTAGTTAGTCTTACATAGAATTATATTAGTCTTACATATTTCAATTTTTTTTTTAACTTTGGTAGGTTTTAATGAAAATGAATAAATAGAATTATAATGTCCTAATGCATTTCGTAATTCCGAAAGAGTAGTTAGACATTATTATTTTATATTATAATTAAAAATCAATATTTACCCCTGATAAAATGATCCCTTGGTTTAATAAATACTTGTATAAAAATAACAGAATTCTATAATATATTATATGAATATTTCAGGGTATATATTTTTTATTTCCTTGCCCTATGGTGAAATAAGCTACTGGTGAAGCATCCATCTTTGTTGCTGACTAACAGTAAGTCCATTGTTAAAAACCTACCAAAGTTAAAAAAAATTGAAATATGTAAGACTAATATAATTCTATGTAAGACTAACTAATACCACCGACCTCTTATAGTGATGCCATAACATTATGGATATTGAAATCACCCACTGCGATCATTTTGGAAGCATCAATCTATGGCGTGTAAGGTCCATATTATGTGATAGCAAGTCTATGTCTTTTTGGGTGGAAATGGTATACTGTAATTTTGTAATATACAGTAAAAAATGGTTCGCTATACTATTTTTAATTTAAAGAGTATTTTACACGATATGGAAGGTTAACTATTTAAGTGTTCTTTTAATGGTTACAATTACAATTAAAATTCAACTGTATAAACGGATTTTATAAAATGTAATGGAAAAACGGATTTTTTGAATACTTTTATTACCATTAATTCAACTGTATAAACGGATTTTATAAAATGTAATGTAAAAACGGATTTTTTGAATACTTTTATTACCATTAATACAATCTCGATGTCTATATAAAATTAATACAAGCTTCATATTTATTTAAAATAACAAGTAAGGTGTAACTCATTGAAATCACAGAACCTAGAAACCCACGAACAGCGGTAGAATTCATAGGCATGCCACATGATCCAGATAGAAGTCGCATTTGGAGAATTCATAGGCATGCCACATGAGGAGAAATAAAGTTGAATTTAGCATAGTCCAGAAACAGGTTGCACATAATGTTGAATTCATTATGCTAGATTCGGTCTGATTCCAGGGAAGGCGGTACATACCTTGGCACGTAACAGTCCTTACGATAAAGTTTCTGCAATAATTTTGCCTAAACCAATAAAGTATGACCTAGAATTTGCATCAAATAGAATTACGACAAACCTCAAATGTTCTGAGAAACCATGACCTAAACTAAACTATGACCCTTAATTTCCATCAAATAGAACTACGACAAGCCTCAAATTTTTTCCGTAAAGTTGGCCTGAACTGTTAGCTAAAGAGAGGATGGCCTTGGGTCATATTTAACCGAGCTTGCATGATGTTCAGAAGACAATAGTCCAGAAACAGGTTGCACATAATGTTGAATTCATTATGCTAGATTCGGTCTGATTCCAGGGAAGGCGGTACATACCTTGGCACGTAACAGTCCTTACGATACCAAGGGCAGAATTGTTATTCCTAATCACAATCGACCCGTTAAGCTTCCTCTTTATTTAGACATCTAATGTTACACACGACAAAAATCTACCAGTTGTTTTAGTTAGCATCCCAGATTGGGAACGGTCTCTCGAACCTTGTCCAGACTTAGATTCCCTTTTGCTTATATAAATATGTACTCTGAAAATATGATTATAGACAGTAGACAGTGGGCAGAATTTATTTCTAAAATAACCGGATCCAGATAGAAGCAACATTGAAAAGGAAATGGAAGCAAATAGAGGTAAGTGGGATCTGTAATTAGAGCGTTACCAAAGCCGGTTCGCAGCAAAAATTATCAAACTCTGCTACTTCGAAAGTTTGTTCGCCGCAGGGATCCCCAAAGTCTTGAATTTCGCCGTTGCTCTGGCTTTCAGCTGTCGATGTTTGCAGGGACTCAATTGCCGGGGATTAGCCCTGAATCAGATACATTAGGCGAGTCTGGTTGGTGAGCGTATTAAACATGGTTGGTGGGAGTAATTAACCGGTTGGTAAAGTGCATTAAAACTATAAACCGGAGGCGAGCAGGCCGGATTACCTTCGCGGTGAGGTCAAGCGCGGGCAGGGAGCATTGCCGGAAAGCATGCATGGATGCATGAATATAGTATGCGGTGAGCATCGCCGGAAAGCATGCATGGATGCATGAAAATAGTATGCGGGATGGGAAATTCATAGCATGCGGTGATGTCAAAACCATGTCAGGGGTGTAAGGACTATAGCAATAACTTTGCTATAGTCGCACAAATAGCACTCGCCTTACACCGTGTACGTTTTGAAGGCCTCAATTGACCAAAATCTTGTATTCACTCACCTGCGGTGATTATTTTGCTTTTTAATCCGTTCTCATCGGCTAAATGCCCTTTTGCATCTCGTATATCGGGCGCATGGGCCACTACAAGCCTTGTTGGAAACGTTTGATCCAAGATGAGACTAAGTCTTTGGAGGAACGTAGTTCATAGTGAAAATAACTACCCTCCACGTTCTAGAAGCTTATGAAGATGCCCGAACTTGAGTTCCAACTTCTTAATGTACACTTAGATTTGTAATTGGTGGTTTGTACATACAAAAAAAAGCACCACCACACCAAGTAAATTTGCAAAAATGTTAAACATATGTAAATACATTATCGTTTCTATTTTTCCAAATGAAAAAAACAAAATTAAATCTTAATTGATTGTCATGTTTTATGGAACTCAATAACTTAAGGGAGTTTATCATTAAATAAGGTAGACTTCCCAGTGATGGTGGCACAAAATAATTAGAAAAGAAAAGTTTGAGGCCCACTCCCATGCTAACTTAGCAAAGGGACGTAGCCAAAACAAATGTTTAGTTGTTGGTTCCTTGTAGCAGAAGTGAAATTTAGGTTGGCACTCTGAGTCATTGCCAAGAGGAAGGCCAAATAATATAAAAACCTATGTATAAATACTTTCTTTGACTCAATATATGGTCTTTAGAAAGTTTGGAGCCAAATCAACCAAGTTGTTTGTTTGGCAAGCAATTCAAAATGAGCTTTGCACTCGACCAATGATAACCATCTATTAGATAATTTTTTGAAACATTTGAAGCAATGCCACCTCTAATGTGGCCACCAAGTTATGGAGGCATGCAAATCGAATCTTGAGAAACAAATGTTATGGAATGAGTTCTTGAACGTGCTATATAATTACCATGTTTGTGTTTACTAAATTCAATTCAATATTTAAAGAAAGCCAAAATTTCAAATCTTTGGTCTGGACATATGAAAAGTCACTAGTTGTGATGATACTTTGCTTATGCAAATGCTTAGCCAAAATCTAGGGGATTTTTACCAAAAAAATATATATTATACTAAATGATGGACTCAAACTACATGTGGTGTTGATTGAAAGACAAATCATCTAGATTTAGTTGCATTAGTCTTGAATCATGCCTTTCCAATGGTGATAGGAGCACTAGTTTTCACATTAATGTTCCATTTTCCCATATCAATGGCATTTTATGGTGTTGGGATAGAAGCAAAGGCTATGCGTTTCAACTCGTCAACTAAAAATGTCTATAGCACAATGTTCATCATTGGCGTGCCAACGAATTTTATTCATGTCACCCCCTTTGCATGTGCCCTTTGAATTAATGATCTTCTTCTTTACAAGTTACTTAGGTTGTTTGTCTTGTGGGTAGCTATCCTTCTTGTGTTGTTTGCTTTGAGAGTCAAGAGTTCCTTTCCCAATCTTTTGTTGTGGTGGATTTTCAACCCCAAACTCTTTCTTACCCCTATGCCAAAAAATATCCTCAATCTTTATGACATATAGGTAAGTGATTCACAATGAACAGATGTCCAAAAACTCCATTTTGGTTTGGAACCAATGTAGGACACTATCATATTTCAAACAAAGTTACACTCAAAGTCCTTGAGACCTATATTTGTAAGAAAAGTATGAAGAGTCTAGTCTTTACTCTAGGACATGGTTGTCCATGTTATGTATTAATCTTCATAGTGTCCAATGGGAAAATTCTTAGGTCCCTATAATACTATTGTAGCCCTCATGTTGTTATTGTTGTGCCCCATAGAATCCCACTATTGCTATTGTTGAGCCTCATTATTATTTTTATGTAGGCCCTAATTATATTTTGACCCTTTAAACCCCTATATATTCCTAGGAAGTCTTTTCATTTGAATCATCCAAGAATTGTTCATTTATGGAATGTAAAAGGGGGTTTCCCCTCAAAGAGGCTTATTTTCAAATCATTGATCTATCTTTTCTTTGTTTTGTGATCTTGTTACATAACATGGTTTCAGAGCTCCAGAACCTTGGGTTTCACTGCTTCAAAAAGACCATCTTGGAATTTTCACTAAAAAAAATTTCCTACGAGGCTTCAAAAGTTGAAATTTTGACCGCATGGAGCCAAACTATTGATGAACATTGCGTAAAAATTTCAAAGCTTGATTCTCTATATTCTCGTAGATATGGTTCAAGGAACCTAAAGTTTTTATATGCTCCAAAATTTTGTCTCAAACAAGTGTATCGGGGAAATTGTCATCAATTTCATTTCAGGCATCCAAATTGAATTTCATAAAAAGTGGTTGAAATTACATAGAGTAGAGTTTCTTGGGTATGGTTTTAAGGGCCAAAGGTTAAAACAGTGACACGTGGCATTCAGTACAAGTTCGCTCTACTAAACTAGTCCATAAGTGGATCATGTCGAGAGATTTGGTCTAATTTCAACTTGAAGAATCTAATCTTGGTCTAACTTGTGTGGTTGGAAAGAGGACAGATACAACTACCACATGACATAATTTTAGACCTTGAAAGGCCGAAATTACAGAGAAACAACAGTTTCAAGATCAACTTATCAGCAAGCTCAAAACCAAACTCTTAAAGGTGTGTATTTTTAAATTTGAATAAATTTTGTTTGAAAATCATATTGAAGTGATTCTAAGGGCATAGTCAAGTACATATATCATTAAGTGATTCAAAAATGCCTCCAAACAATAAAAAAATCTACACCCATCAAGCTCAAAAAGCTTTACTATGACACATGAAGAAGAAGAAATTCAACATAATATATCAAAATTACCAGACCAAGTGAAACAATTTTCACTATCACAAAGAGCAACAAACAATAAATTGGAAGCTAAGATTGATGGTTTATAATAAAAAATAAAAGAAGACATGGAAGGTTCGATGGAAGGTTTGACAAAGTTGTTAGAAGAAAGGCTTCTTAGTGGTGAAAAGGTGTGCCATGAAACCCATGATGAGAACAAAAGGAATGTGAATCATGATTTTAGAGACTCTAACTCTGGGCTGAAGACCAACCATATTCCAAAGATCAATATGAGAAAGTTTGATGGAAAGGATCTTGTAACATGGATACTACAAATGGAGCAATTATTTGATCTACACGATGTGCAACACACACAGAAGATATGCATTGCATCTTTATATTTAGAACCCAATAAATTTGTATGGTATCAAAGGCTTTTTTCTCGTAAAGCACTTGTCACTTGGACAATTTTTATTGAGGAATTGATAACACATTATGAGGATACGAAGAGAAATACCTTCTTTAGCCAAATGATAAATCTCAAACAAAAGGGTTCAGTTGGGGAGCACATTGAGGACTTTCAAAGATTAAATATCAATGTAACTGATATTCCAGAGGAGCATCTAATTAATGTCTTCATAGGGGCTTTAAAGGATAATATCCAACATGAGGTTCACCTTTGGGAACCTAAGCCTTGGAGAATGCATTCAGGGTGGCAAGAAAAATTGAAAGCAAAATTATGGCAATAAGGAGGTCTACCACTCACAACTATAAAGATGGAATTGTTGTTGCTCGTAGCTTCCCACAACCTACAAGGTTGACACCACAATTACTAGAGGGAAAAAAAAGGGCTTTATTACAGTTGTGATAACAATTACACTAAAGGTCATCAGTGTGCTAAGAAGAAATTATTTTACATAGATTGTGAAGAGGAGGAAGAAAAGGAACAAGAAACATTAAAAGAAGAAGATATACACTAGGAACCAACCCTAGGGGCTAAAAAATAAGGGATGAATCCAACCATATCTTGTAATGTGTTGGAAAGAAATACCACTCCTTAAATTATCAATATAGAAGGATGTATCAAGAAAAAAAGGTAATAGTGTTGATTGATTCGGGTAGTGCTCATAATTTGATTCATTGTGTCAAGTGATGGTTGCAAATGGAGGAACTATAAATTTCTCATAGAAGTACCATAATATCTAATCATGGGGGAATATGTATTGGATAGTCTGGTGATTTCCATTCTAATGGGTGGCATGGATGTTGTATTAGGATTCCAATGGTTACAATCTTTAGGGATGATAGCTTTTAATTTTCAGGAACTTTTCCTAAAAAATTTTCTTGAAAGGAAAGGAAATTGAATAAGGGGTATCGTGGGGAAACCTGGGAAGATAACCAACTCTAATGGCATGCCAAATATTTTGAAGAATGAAAATTGAGGGGTAATTGCACAATTATGTTCACTAGATGTTCAAACATATAAGTCATCGATTTCTCCATATCTCCAAAGAGTCCTTGATAATTATTCCAATTTATTTGAGACTCCCAAAGGTCTCCCGCCTATTCATGATCATGATCATGTTATTCACTTGATTCCAAGATGTGTTCCTCCATACATCAAACCTTACATATATCCCTATGACAAGAAAAGGGAAATTGAATGTATGGTTGCAAAAATTCTATATGCAGGTATAATTCAACTTACTCAAAGTTCTTTCTCTTCTCCTATAGTATTGGTGCACAAGAAGGATGGATCATGGTGTATGTGTTTGGATTATAGAGAACTCAAAAAGCTCAGTATTAAAGATAAATTTCTCATTCCTCTTATTGATGAATTGTTGGATGAATTACATGCAGCAATTTACTTTACCAAGCTGGATCTTTTCTCATGATGTCATCAAATTAGAATGAAGACATAAGACATTTTGAAAACAACATTCATAACTAATCAAGGTCATTATGAATTTTTGGCCATGCCTTTTGGCCTTACTAATGCACCTTCCACATTTCAAGGTCTGATGAATTCCATTTTGATAATACACTAATCTACATCAAATCTTGGAAAGATCATGTTCAACATGTTGACAAGGTGCTCAAACAATTGGAGGAGAAAAATTGTATACAAAACCCTCCAAATGTTTCTTTAGAGTACAAGAAGTGGAATATTTGGGTCATATTGTATCTCATGAGGGTGTTAAGGTATACCCTAACAAAATTAAAGCCATAAAAGAATGGAAAATTCCCACAACTTTAAAGCATCTTCGAGGATTTATTGGGTTGACAGGGTATTATCATAAGTTTGTTAAGAATTATGGGAAAATAACAGTGCCACAAATAACATTATTGGAAAAAAATGCACTTTTTTGGACTTCAGAAGCAACTAAGGCCTTTAAACATCTTAAATAGGCAATGTGTCAAGCTCCAGGCTTAGCTACACCGAACTTCACAAAAACCTTTATTATGGAATGTGATGCCTCAGGAAATGGCATTGGTGTTGTTTTAATGCAAGAAGGAAGACCCATTTCTTTTGAAAGTCATCTAATCAAGGGAAAGTATTTACATAAACCTATTTATAAGAAGGAAATGTTGGCAATACTACATGCTCTGAAGAAATGGTGACCTTACCTAATGGGAAGACACTTCAAGGTAAAAAATGATCATGATAGCCTTAAATACTTCTTAGAACAAATATTATCTTTAAAAAAGCAACAAAAATGGCTTACAAAGATGTTGGGTTATGACTTTTAAATCATCTGCAAAAGAGGGAAGAAAAATGTTTTTGTAGGCGCACTCTCAAGAAGGGATGAGGATGTGGAAGCATTGATTTGTGCCATTTCTATTGTCCAACCTAATTGGATAACTAAAGCAAGGGATGAATGGAAGAATGACAAAGAGGCATGGACACTCATTCAAAATTTACAACAAGATCTTAGTGCATTTGATACATTTATATGGAAAAATGGTTCACTATGGTACAAAGATTGCTTATATCTATGTAAGAACTCCCAACTTAAACAAAAGGTTCTTTTGGATTTGCACACCTCTCCTTTGGGAAGTCACTTAGGATTTTTAAAAACTTACCACAGGGTCAAGAAGGAATTTTTTTGGGATGGACTTAAATCTAATATTCAGAATTTTATGGAAGAATGTTTGGTTTTCCAACAAAATAAAGTGGAGACAATTAAGAACCCATGCCTTTTACAACCATTAGCCATTCCAAGTTAGCATTGGGAAGATGTCTTAATGGATTTTATCACAAGTTTACTCAAATCCGAAGGAAAGAGTGTCATCATGGTGGTTGTTGATAGACTTACCAAGTATGCATACTTGTGTGCACTATCTCATCCTTTCAAAGCTTGTACAATCGCTACTACATTTGTGTAAATAATTCAAAAGCTACATGAAAACCCTAATATTATTGTTAGGGACATAGATCCCATTTTCACTGCAAATTTTTAGACAAAATTATTTTATTCTTTTGGTACTCATTTAGCTCATAACTCATCTTATCATCCTTAATCTGATGGGAAAACTGAGATAGTAAATAAATGTTTGGAAGAATATCTTCGTTGTTTTGTATATGATAAATAAAGACAATGGGTCAAGCAATTACCTCTGGTAGACTGGTGTTATAACACTTCCTTCCATACCACAACAAAGATGACCCCATTTATGGTGCATTATGGATATTATCCATTTTCCATCACATCATCTTTAAGAGACAATTATAAGGTTCAAGCAGTGGAAAATCACATCGATCATCAACAACAAGTCCTCCAAATATGAAAGGATAACCTGGCTTTGGCAGAAAATCGAATGAAACAAAAGGAAGATCAACATTGCAGTGAAAGAAGTTTTGATGTCGGTGACTCGGTATTTTTACAGCTACAACCATACAAGCAAATGTCCCTTAAGCAATCTAAGAAGGATAATAAATTATCACCCAAGTATTATTGCCCTTATAAGGTGTTGCAAAAGATTAGTATGATGGCATACAATTTGGAGCTACCTGCATCATCACGAGTACTACCAATTTTCCATGTTTCATGGTTAAAGAAGGTTATAGGTGACAAGCTCCCAGTTCAAACTATATGTCCAAAACTTGACGAGGAAGGAAAAATCATATTGGAGCCTGAAGCAATCATAGAAATAAGAATCTGACATCTTTAGAATCGATCAGTTTCAGAGTATATCATTGATCCAGGTGGATGTTGGTGGCCACCCACCTATCCCACTTAGACCCCCACAACTGTCTTTTTCAGTTTTTCAATGTCCTTAATTGTAGCACAATTTACTATTTTTAGCAGGTTTTTTCGGGTCCTGAACTTTCGGAGCCGTTTTGAGGCCCTAAACGACGTTTTTTGGGAAATTTGGGAGCAAATGGGTTAATAAACTAATGTTTCTCTTCCCAAAGTTGTAGTGCTCAGATAGATCTTTCTAACGAGCTATTGTACGCATCAAACAAAGATCGGGTGCCAAAGTTATGACCCCAAGAAGTTGATGTACCAACTTATCCAAAACGAGGCCCACAATTTGCCGTTTCATCTTCTAGGGTTAGTTTTTGGGATGTTAAGGGTTTTCCATTGTTTCTCAACAATAAATAGGCCTTCGAGCCTCATTGTAACACAGTTTAGAGGCTTGTAGCCACCACATCTCTTCTTAGAGATAAGCTACCATCGCCCTAGCTGGTTTATTTCCATTTATGTTTGTAAGCATATTTCAGTGTTTTACATTAATGAAATGAAGTATTATTTCCGTTGCATCTTTGTGTTTATGGTTATCTCTGTAATTTGTTGTATTCCTGTTTAAATCCAGATCAGTGGTATCGGAGCGAGTTTGCTTTTTCTTTGTTTTTCTTTGCATGTCCCCTATGAGGTTGGGATATAAGGAGTTGGGCTTGAAATGGTCGAACCTTTGCAAAACCAGCCTCAAAAATCCCGATGGTCTCTCATGGCAGATGAAAAAGAAAGACAAGGGGGCAGGAGATCCTATCAAAATCTTGCTTGAAGAAGCCCTCAAGCAACAAAGGAACGTGATGATGGACAGCTTTGCATAGATCCTTCAGCAGCTACCCAGAGGTGACGCATCAGCTACTTTGGAAACGCCACACCCTTTAAGGTACAAGTTAATTTGAAATCCCCATCTTCGAGGGTCAGATAGACGCAGATGTCGTAGATAAATGGCTAAATCTGCTAGAAGGGTATTTTTCTGTTCATGAATTTTCGAGTCAGGAAAAGATTGTTTTCGCTCTTCTCAAAGTAGCCCCCCACGTCAAGGACTGGTGGGAAACCTACTACGAGCAGAAGGATGAAAGCACGAGCTCACTATTTTTAGCAACACCCACTTGGAATTCATTCCGGGATGCCATCAAGGAGTGGTACTACCCTGTCAAAAGCTATGAGGACAAATACATAAAGTGGACCACGCTATGGTAGGGAAGGGACCAAGGAGTGCCGAAGTTCACAAACATTTTTCATACCCTTCGCACACAGTTGGGTATCAAGGATTATGAGCTGCATTTGGTACTCAAATACCCCGTCTGCCTACACAGTTACATCCACGAAGAGATGGAGTTCCTGGACATCTCCTTCCTTGGCACAACACACTGATACACTATCAAAATCGAGCAGAAGTTCAAACAGAAGAAGCGAGACTTTGGATCTGCAAATTCGAAGACCAAAGGACAAAGCCAAGGCGAGGTGACCCAAGACAACCTGTCGAAGCCGCAAGAAAATAACAACACCATGAAGTCGAAGAAGGACACGAGAAAGTGGTGTGAGTTCCATAAGAGCCCCACTCATAACACAAGTGAGTGTCGGACCAAGCAGTCGCTGGTGGTTGAGTTGAAGGCTTCCGAATCAGATGCATGTTCCGACCCTGAGTCAGAACCCGACAATGGGAATGACAAAGGGAAGAAAATCATTGACGTGGAGCCCATCGCCACTATTGCCACTGCCAAGATCCAGAAGAATGAGCTTGAAGATCCAGAGGAGGGGGAGCGTCTTTTCCACTCACAGATGTGGGTGAAGGGTTCACTGCTGCAATTCATTGTTGATAGTGGGAGCCAAAAGAGCCTCATTTCAGCAGAGGTCGTGAAGCGGTTGGGCCTACCGACTATGCCACCTGTAGCCGTATAGCATCGGGTGGCTTCACCAAGGATGAGATCTTCGAGTTCGCCAGCAGTGCCGCCTTCCTTACACAGCATCAAACCCTTCACAGATGAGGTATTGTGTGATGTTACACCTCTAGATGTTTGTGATGTATTATTAGGCCAGCCGTACTTGTGGAGGTGACATGTTGTGTATGAGTCAAGGCCTCGCGTTGTTATTATTACTTTGGGTAATTCATTATACAAGATACCGGAGGTAGCCCCACCTACTGCCACCTCTTTGATCTATACTAAGAAATGCAGCAAGATCGTCTCTCGGACTAGGAAATTCATTTTTTGTCTGGTTCGCTCCCAAAGTAAGGGGAAGATCGTTGCCACATCTATGACCCCTGCAAAGGGTTCCTCCACGCAGCAGCAGCAGCAACAGAGGGATATAATCATGAAAGAACACAGGAACAACTTCTCCTCACCCATAGGGGTACCACACAAGTTTCAGGTGGGCAACAAAGTCTAGTTGCATCGGCAGAAAGAACGCCTTACAAGAGCCCATCAAAAGCTCAGACCACTCCAACATGGTCCTTATAACATTACCAAGGTTGTGGATAACAATTCTTTGGAGCACAACATTCATCCATTCCTTCGTCTACAGCAAGTGTTCAATGTATACCACCCACGGCCATGCTTCCCAACATTACTGGACACATCAGAGATTATAGAACAGCTCACCAAGGACCAAGTTCAACAAATGGAGGAACTCAATGCAATGGGGACCATTGCTTCCTAAGGGGGGAGGAATGATCTAGGTGGATGTTGGTGGCCACCCACTTATCCCACTTGGACCCCCACAATTGTCTCTTTCATTTTTCAGTTTCCTTAATTATAGCACAATTTACTTTTTTAGCAGTTTTTTTCGGGTCCTGATCTTCCAGAGCCGTTTTGAGGCCTTAGACGACGTTTTTTTGGGAAATATGGGAGCAACATTATTGCTCTTTCCAAAGTTGTAGTGCTCGGATAGATCTTTCTAACGAGCTATTGTACATGTCAAACGAAGATCGGGTGCCAAAGTTACGACCCCAGGAAGTTGATGTACCAACTTACCCAAAATGGGGCCCACAATTTGGCGTTTCATCTTCTAGGGTTAGGTTTCTGGATGCTAAGGGTTTTCCATTGTTTCTCAACAATAAATAGGCCTTCGAGCCTCATTGTAACCCAGTTCAGAGGCATGTAGCCGCCACATCTCTTCTCAGAGATAAGCTACCATTGCCCTAGCTGGTTTATTTCCATTTTTGTTTGTAAGAATATTTCAGTATTTTACATTAATGAAATGAAGTATTATTTCCGCTGCATCTTTGTGTTTATGGTTATCTTTGTAATTTGTTGCGTTCTTGTTTAAATCCAGATCAATCATAAAGTGGAAGAACTTACCTGCTGAAGATTCCACATGGGAGGATGAACATTTAATACAGAAGCATTTGGAACTATTCAAGCATTGAGGATAACAATTTTTTGAAGGAGAGGGGCATGTTATGTCCCGATATTACTAGTGTAACCCCTATATCATTATTGTTGTGCCCCATAGAAACCCACTATTGTTATTCTCAAACCCTTACATTACTATTGCTATGTAGGCCCTAATTATATTTTGACCCTTTAGACTCCTATATATACCTAGGAGGTCTTATCATTTGGATCATGCAAGAATTGTTCATTTATTTGATGTAAATGGAGGTTTCCTCCTTGAAGAGGCTTATTTTCAAGTCGTTGATCTATCTTTTCTTATGTTTTTTGATATTGTTACATAACAAAAGTGCTCATCCTTGAGGGTGTTGAAAAAATTCCCCCATGTAGACTCTATTGCAAATGTTTTGTAATCATCTCTAGCATCTTCGATGTAGTAAGTATCTATTGTCGGTGCTACAACAACCTCTAAAATTTTACTACATTCAAATTTCAGAGACTACCTACCATCATATCAAGTGTCGTTTTTGGTCATAAAGTGTTGTTTCATGTTATTACACATGTTTAAAGTGCCCTTGTTCTTTTCTAACTGTCAATGGGTCATTAAGAGCATCTATAGTGCACTTCACAATTGTAGCATACTTTATAGTCACAAAATGACACTTTTTGGTTGCAATTGCACACACATTTTTTTTAATATTTGAAAAGTGTTTGTGAACTGGCTTTTCAATATATACTTCTCAGCGTTGGGTCGTGTCTAAGTTTTACTAATGAGTTTGTATGTGTTGCACTTGATTTTATTCCTAACTCATTGTGTTTTCCCATGTTTCATCTTCTATACTTAGACACTTTTTTCGACTTCAAAAGCCTACCCACTAGGCTAGGGAGTGCACATTACACACTCTCAATGCATAGTTGGACCCCACTTTGTCTATTGAGACTAATCCTTGTGCCCAAGCTAAGTTATTCCTCCCTCTCCAGTGCACAACGCAGTCTCAAGCATCAAACCTCCTTGTTCTTCCAAACTATGCCAAACTTGTCGTCTCTCCTAGTTGAATGCATAACTCGTCATTAGTGGTCATTCAAGCCTTCCTTGAGCCTTGAAAGTGTGCCTTGTGCCCTCCTTGTAGCTCAATCCTTCCCATTTGAGCACAAAATGCATCAACAATCAATAGTGAGTTACCTTATCTCTTGTGACTATGCCCTATGCCCTCCATCAAACCTCCTCTTATCAGCAAAGCACGCAACGCACTCTTAGTGATCAACAGACAACCCTTTACCTCTTGGTAATGAGCCTTGTGCCCAGAAACTTCCACTTCCCCTTTCGAGCGCACTATTGAATCATAGTCATAAAGTTTAGATGAAACATGGTAGAATAGGAGATTTTCATGCTAATGTTTTCTTTCCGCGAGTGATCTTACTTGTGGGTGCTTTCATAACAACATAGCAAGGACCAAGAGGATATTTTTCAAAGTAAGCAGCCTAAGTAAACATTCAGAGACAGAAGAACACATGTTGCAATAAGTGAAAGAACATTGGATACAAATGATCAAAGTGATCCATAAAGACTCCATATGATCTCAAGACCCTTTGGAGGGTAGAAGCAAACAATGACAAGAAATATGCATCAAGTATTGAAGACATAGTTGGCAGCATTGTCCCCATTGAAGAAATTCCATGTGACAAGTCACTATGGTTCCAAGTCATCTTGCTACCACCTCTCAAGAAAGTCAATGTCACAAGTCACTATAGGTGCAAGTCATCAATGTTAGTGACTTGTCATGTTTTCATCACATGATGATGTAATTTTGTAATTATTGTAAAATGTAAATATGTGGAATTCCTAGATTCATATATGGACAAAAGAGTCACATGGAGAATTCGAAGAGTCATATAGAAGCTCAAAAGTCATTTAGAAGTTCAAAAGTTATTTAGAAGTCTAAAGATCATAATAGAAGTCTTAGAGTCATGAGTGTTTCTAGGAAAATTAGTGTCTTGTTGAATGACTAACCCTCTAGGTTTGGCAACTACCCTAGAAACAATAGTTTAAAGCACTTCAATGATCTTTCCTATGTGTAACAGATAAGAGAAAGACAATAGAAACCAACTTGGAACTTTTGCTTGATCCCTTGTCTGATCTCTCACTCATTTGGCAAATCCAGTAACTCCTCCCCGTACTTAACACGCTTGGAGAGTACCTGCACAAATACAGCAACAAAGAATTGTCAAAGCATCGTGATCTATTACAACATACATTACAGAATTAGATATATAATGAACAAATTAAAGTATTCACAATTACACAATCAATTGGGAAAAATCATGAAGAACTTTATTAATAATAAGGAGAATTGCAACCCAGGTGTCTGATTCAATGCCATCCTCCCAGCATCAATCCTTCTTCACCTCATGAATTAGTAAGAACACACCAACAAGAATGCAATTCTCTCTCTTCAATACTCAAACTAACAGCACTTACTTGCAATTCACAACAATTCAGCCTTCTGATCTCTTGGATGTGAGATCCTTTTATAGATTTTTGCAAGGGTGTGAGTCATCTATGGGGATTGCTTAGTGTCATTCCACTTGTTACAATTGGTTCCACAAGGGAGGGGAATTAGATGTTTGCAAGGGTGTGAGTCATCTATGGGGATTGCTTAGTGTCATTCCACTTGTTACAATTGGTTCCACAAGGGAGGGGAATTTAGAGAGGCAAGTGGCACAGGAGAAGTTTCTAGAAGATTCCATGAGCAATAAACTAACAAATTGTCCTGGAAATTTGTCCATCCTCCCCCATCGCACCCTATAAAAGGCCTAAACAGTATGAATCGCACCTTGATAGTGTACCAGTCAGTATGCATTGCAGTTTATCAGTGGAGCAGTCAGTATGGTCCAGTTTAGGCTCTTTCTGGATGATTTCTGAAGTGGAGCTTCTGAGGAATGATGTATTTGGATGACTTGGTTTCTCTAGGGTATGAAGCAACTCTTTTAGGGATTGATGAGCCCTAATTCATCGACATATAAGTTTGGGGTTGATGTGCCCAAATATGTCTATAATAGTTGCCCCCTAAATCATGAGGTCGTAAATGTTCATGTCGGGTGAAATGCTTTATCATGAGGATTTGAAGTTTCGAACTGGAAGGTGACCTGCATAAGTTACAATACAATACATCATCATAATACGATTTTTCATGAACTAGCTGAGGGAGGCATTCCCATGCACAACTTTATAAATTTTCATTTCATGTACATAGATCAGATAGTCGTCTATAGATACAGACTCATGATTCTACAGATATAGAGTCATCATCCATGATTAGGATGACCGTCTGTGTAGAGCCTTTGTACATTTGATGTTTTTGTATTCCTGAATATATCGCAGCCCGGATGGATGAAACTAGATCCAGGGTCTTCAAACTCGTTCAATTTTCGCTGGATGTATAAGTCAAACCATGTGAAGAGATGTTCTGAAGTTGAACGTGGAAAGACATCCTCTGATTACCAGCCAATGATGTGAGTTGTTAACAGATGCGAGAGGAATCACTGATAACAATAATGATCCTCAAGGTACTATAGTGCAATTCACATGGTGTGAATACATGATCCGATGTCAAAAACCACGCAAAATATTTCAGTCGAAGGTCATTGATGTCAACCTGTCGTTGGAAGTGAGAAACTTGCCATTGATGTAAACAAGCTTCAAAGCACTAAAAGGGTGTTTCTAAGTCAACTTCTTGGATAATGAACTAATGTCGACAACAAGCGACTCGTCGTAGGAGGAGGGCCTTGATGTATCCCACATGTACGACACAAAACGAAGCAAATGATTTCTAGAGGTGAAAATGAACTGACGGCACAAGGTTCAGGAATGGCGGTCATGAAAATATGAAGGTTAGAGGTATTGCAATGTATGGGACATTTAACTGGATGACTTCTCTTGAACATGTCGGCGACACTGAGATGAATTAGTAGCGTTAACCCCAAAATATGGATGGTATGAGAGACTAATGGTATGATGACCGGTGAACGGAATAACCCAACCCAACTCAATCATGAAGATGAAGTGAAAGTGTCATGTTCAAGAGTGACTTGCTACCATAAACCCTTCAAGATTTTCCCCCTTTTTCCCTAGTCATTGCTAACCAATACCTCTTTATTTGTGTCAAGCTTGAGGAGGATAACATATGCTTGTTCTATAATTTGCCCTTCAGGCAAACCCGTCGCTATTTGATTTTTTAACGAGTCTAGTGACAGTGAAACTCGGTCTTGTTTAGATAGACAAGTTTGTCTCTATTATTTTAACGAGTTTAACGACAAGGATAAATCGATCCTTTTCATGTTTATAGAGTTCGAAAAAGGGACGAAAAGAAATTTCCATAAGTTCTTTTTCGTAAAGTAATCCCTCAGGTCCGAAAAAGGATAAAATAATACAAGAGGGATGATGTTTCTAGTACTTTAACGAGCCAGAAAAGACAAGCGCTTGACAATCTCTTCATGTTTAACGAGTTTGAAAAGGGTTTAAAGAGGACTCTATTTTGAGGAATGAGTGGTGTCTAAGGTAGCAACTGGTTCCGGTGATGTTGGAACTTCTCAAAACATGTTGATTTATGTGAAGAGGCTGGCTAATAAGACCACTCATTGCAACTGTTCCTCAAAAAAGGGTAAAACAATCAAGTGAAAGTGTATGATCGGCCAAAGGGATGGTGACAATGGGATGAAAACAACCAAGGCTCATCTAATGAAAAGGCTGATAGAATGGCAATCACAAGGTTTAAAAATTGAAATGGGTTCATTTTTAGACAAGATTGAACCATAGGGAACTATGCTTGGATTCAGTTTCATGTTTACACAAGCTTGAAATGAAAAACTATGCTTGGATTCAGTTTCATGTTTACACAAGCTTGAAACGAAAAACTATGCTTTGATTCAGTTTCATTTTTTCACAAGCTCGAAATGAAAAACTGTGCTTGAAAATGGTTTGCATGCCCCCAACATGATGAAAGGGAGAGTCTCCTGTAAGCAGATGGAAGTCATTGCAGTGAAGCAGGACGTTATCCAACACCTTTTTAGCCTCGTCCAGATAGACAAAGGTAAATGGGGTGATTCCCTTCACACAACCTACAGGGAAAGTTAAATTTTACCATTAGGCACATGCCCCCCAAGCTTCATTA
The DNA here is from genome assembly GCA_000404065.3 of Pinus taeda. Classification (NCBI taxonomy): domain Eukaryota; kingdom Viridiplantae; phylum Streptophyta; class Pinopsida; order Pinales; family Pinaceae; genus Pinus; species Pinus taeda. The sequence continues at coordinate 119,518 of APFE030265133.1, read as the reverse complement.
CATTCACCTAAGTAGACTACTCATGGCTATTAGGTGGATGGATGAAAGTTCTTTTACGAGATCAAGTGAAAGACTTGACTGGGATTTTACGAGATCTAATCAAAGACTCGACTTGGAACTTTGCTCCAGGGGTCCTTGTTTCATTTTTTAACGAGCTTGACACAAGACAAGGAACTTTGCTCAGATTCCTTGTTTCATTTTTTAATGAGCTTGACACAAGACAAGAAAATATGCTAATTGGCCTGTTTCATTTTTAAACGAGGTTGACACAGTAAAAGAATTGTCCTCATGGACTTGTTTCATTTTTTAACGAGGTTGACCCAATAAAAGAACTATCCTCAGACTCCTTGTTTCATTTTTTAATAAGGTTGACACAAGACAAGGAACTATCCTCGAACTAGTTGTTTCATTTTTTAACGAGGTTGACACAAGACAAGGAAGTCTCCGCATATTCCTTGGTTTCATTTTTTTAATGAAGTTTACACAAGATAAGGAACTAACATCGTGGGCCTGTTTCATTTTTTAACGAGGTTGACACAGTAAAAAAACTATCCTCATATTTCTTGATTTCATTTTTTAATGAGGTTGACACAAGACCAAGAACTATCCTCGGATTATTCTTGTTTCATTTTTTAAACGAGGTTGACACAAGACAAAGAACTATCCTCGAAGACCCTTCACAACTCATAAGTGGTCATGAAGGAGAGATGTGGTTCCAATGCCCCCAGTACATGATGTACAACATCACTGAATTGATCGTCAATTGATGTAGGTGTGGAACAGGTTGCCACATAATTAACCCATGGCGGGGATGATACCATTGGTATAAATGGACCATTTAGGGACGATGGTTGACTAGGGGATTTATTTGGACCGGGAAATGAAAGTTGGTCAACGGTGACAATTTTGCCTTCATGTGAGAAACAAATCAATTGAAAGAGTGTTGAAACAATAGCTCCCATGCCATAAACATAGTCGCGCCCAAGAAGTAAATTGTAATCTAAAGGGCTGGGAACTACCATCATGTTCAAATAAATAGTTTTTCCTCCCAAAGTAATAGGTAACTGAGGGAGGATCCCTAATAGTCGACTGGTTCCTCTGTTGAAACCCAACAAATTTTGTGTAACAGGCACAAACGGTGGTGAACCAAGTGCTTTCCAAGCAGTTGAGGAAAGAATACTCACTGATGCACCCTCGTCTATAATAGTGCAAGATACAATCATATTACAAACCTATACTATGATCTGGAAAGGCACATAAGAAGGAAGGCGAAATCCTGCCAGTCGATTCCCATCAAAGGAAGTGACTAGACTACTTTGAGGGGATATCGTGGAAATGGGAGAATTAACCCCTTGAGTTACGAGAACTGGAGGATTTTCCTCCTGTCTTGATGGAACAGGTAGATTGCCCCCAAGCTCATTTGAATCTGAAGAAACAAAAAGAAATGGAATGGAATCATATTCACTCTCTTCGGGAAAGGTATGATTTACTGAAGGTGAAATCGGGTCAACCGTTACCTCAACCTGTTGATTTGGATTGGGTATAGACTCATAGGATTCACTTTCAGAGAGAGTGGTTTCAACCGACGGTTGATTTTGGTTAGTTTGTTCATCAACTAGTAAAGGATTTAGGGAGAGTTTCTTGTAACCAGATGGAAGTCGTTGCGATGAAGCAGGACGATTATCTAACACTTTCTTGGCTTCATCCAGATAAGGACAAAGGTGAATGGGGTGATTCCCTTCATATAACCTACATGGAAACTTGAATTTTCCTTTCTTTCTATGAAATTTACTATCAATGGTTGATAGTGTGTCACCAACATGATCTCTAGAAGTTGATGACACAGGATGATGTGAACGGGAAGACCATTCTTCTAAGATCTGAGGAATATCAGGACAACTTCGAAGAAGGTGGTTTCCTGCACAAAGTTTGCATGGATATCGAACTTTGTGAGGCTTGACGGGCGATTTATCATCAGATGTTGCATTCAGAGCAATGGTTGCTTGGTTGTCCCTTTGCTGAATTTGCTTCTTCTTCTTCTTCTTCCCTTTCTTCTTCTTCTTAGCCACCTGGTTACTAGTACCAATTTAAGGATCAATTGGAGGTTGATTTTGTCCAGTTGGAGGTGTACTCGATTACAGAGAAATCATGACATTTTGAACCAAGGAGGTTGAAAACAACCATACTGGCAAGCCAATGGTAAATCCCGAAAGGGAAAATGTATCCATATATGGAGCACCAATATTTCCGAAAAAAGGAAAAGGACTGGGATTCCCATCAAAAGGAATTCCTTGATTGGTGGACTCCAGATTTGTCGCCATATGTTTCAACCTAAGATCAACTAAGGAATAGGGATGTTATTTGCGGTCAATTAATTTTAATGATGCTTGGACAGAACTTTACTTTTTCAGTTTTAAAGAATCGAGAAAAAGCTAAAAATGACTCTAGTCTCCTTCAATTTTTAATGAGCCTGAAAGGACAAGTGCTCAGATGGACCTTTTCTTTTAGAGAGTCGAAAAGGAACGAAAGTGACTACTTTAGAGAATCTGGACAAAAAGGTTTAGCAGACCAATCGCAAAACTGCAATATACACCTTGGTGATAAATTAAAGAGAAATTACCAAGGACTTATGTACGACAGTCAATCTTCCTGAATGTTGTGTTTAGTGCATTGCGATCAATAAGGCGGTAGACTCGGTTTCCTATGGATAAAGGATTTAAGCCTATTGTGGTCTCCCAATATATACGCGACGGTACGGGGAGCACAAATTCGTGCTAGCACTTGTCGTATCAAGGAGGAGGAATCACCCAACCTTCAATGAAAACGATAGCCACTAGTTTTAATGACACCGGAACACGTCTCTAGCCTAGACCTCTAAATGTGTTGCGTTAAATTTCAAAGCGTTGTTAAGTTAATTTGTAGAAATTTTGAATAATATAACACTTATTCACAGAGATTATCCTGATTATACACTAATTGCGGAATACATGCATAATACATAACCTCCTCTACGTTGATCATCAATTTGCAGTATTAAAGAAACAATCACATTCACACATTGAAGCATCAATCACACATATCAACACAGTATGTACTGGGGAAAGCATACAGCTGAAAACCCCTCAAATATCTGTATATTATATTGATTGAGAACATGTAACAATACATAGTACAATACTCCTCACAAGTACTCAGTACTATCTCCACCTGTTACACACAAACTAGCTCATATCTGAATCAATCACTAGCTTAAATCTCCTCCGCTGCTTGCCTGCCTCCACTGCGCAATCCTGCATGAGAATACTAAGAATGGCTGATCCATTCACGTGTTTCCCTTATGTATACCACGCAATCCTCATTGGCAACTCAATCCCACTGATTGTGCAAATCACATGCACAACTATAGTCACAACTGACAGTGGTCTTTCCCTTTCACTTACCTCTAACACTTGTCTCCATTGAACTATCCATGCACTGAGTTAATTGATGTATTCTTCAGTTGCTTTATGAGTTAATACTTAGTGAATTAATTAATAACTAATTCACACCACTCATCACTTAGTCTATTGATCAGTTAGACTAAATACAACTAGTTCAACTAAGTCAAACTGAACACAACTCTATCAACTCCTCATTAAACTCCACAGAACTCAATCACTGAAGTTCTAACTAAAGTCCTTCATGCAATAGCTCAAGTAACCCATAAGAACCACATATTTCCTTCTTGTAGCTGCATGTGCCACATCCGTAGCTCGAACTGAAGTGCTCCAAGAGAATAAGATAATGTTTATAGTCCAAATATTATTAAGGGCTAATAATACTCGACTGTTCTATATTTAGACTTACAGTACCTCCGCTGTTGTCTAAAAATAGAAATCCATCTATTTTTACCAACATGACCAATCATCCATAAACAACATCCTGCAACTCATAGACCATGATCCATATGTCTAAAAATAGACATAGTCTAAAAATAGACTTTGCGCCAAAAATAGCCTGCAGACACACTTAGTGAAGGCGACTTCTTTTCACTAAGCTCCATCATCTTGTTGCATTTTCAACACTCCCTCTCAACAAGATATGGATTATCTACAACCCCTATCCTGTAACTCTGGAATGTTCTGCATGCAACATATCTACCCGGTCTACTTGCTCCAACAACGCTTGGAACAAAAAAACACTCCCAACTGATCCCTCTGTTGGGCTAGGAACATACTCTGATTGTGAAGCTCTACCTACTACTGACAAGTGCTCCCTCTCTGACATCTACACTATTGCAACATCTCCATGCATCTCGCACTATTGCTCACCTCTCTGTGCCACCTAGCACTGTGCAAAACACTTGTGCCTCTCGCATTGTTGCAGCCTGCTAGCTATGCATTGTCCTAGGATTCCCTGCATTGTCGCTCTCTCTGTCACTCCATCTGCATCTATCTCTACCCAATCAGTCAGTTCCTACTACTCCACATCGGGGCTCCCGTAGCAAGGTCTCATCCAATAGGTTGGGTACCTCAAGGATCCTACCCCTCCTCCTTGGGACGATCAATCCACATCACCCCACCTCCCATCTGGAGGTATGGCTGCATGCAATCCCTCTGCCCACCTGGCTTGAAGTTTCCCCCTACTGGAGGTCTCTGCATGAGTAGATGTCTCTACTCGATCTCCACTCAGCTTCCCTTGTTGTGGCTGCTCCACAACCTCCTGAAGCTGCTGCACCAATCGTGGCTCCTCCACAATTGTCTGAGACTTCTTCTGGCTCTGCATGTTGAGAGGTAATATACCTCCCTCTCAACCACCAAGTCTCCATCAGTTGCCTCGCTGCTCAAGGCTTTGCATGCATCTTGAACCTCAAGAGCATACAGTTTCTTGACCCGTGAACCAATCTGCTTCACCTGTCTAGTGATGATGTGTCTAAGGAAAACCTTTCCCTCACTGAAGACTACATCATAGCCTCTGTCTTCCAGCATTGCGATCGACACCAAGTTTCTCTTCAGCCCTGGTACATACTTGACATCGGTCAAGGTAAGGTGAGCTCCATGCTCCCTCTAAAAAATAACCGTGCCTACACCTGAGACACTATACTTCTCATCATTACCCATTTCTATGAGTATCTGGAGATCTTTCTCCTCCAAAGTACTGAACAAACTTTTGTCACCGGTCATGTGGAAAGAAGCTCCACTATCAAGAAACCAACCACTTCCCATCATGGATGAAACCATGCATGCGAAGAGTGTGAAATCCAACTCAAACTGTGAAGCAAGTGCCTCACCTTTAGATCCTTCCCCGGATCCCTTCTTGGATTTCCTAAGTGGACAATTAGAGGCATAATGGCCCACCTCATGAGAACGAAAGCATCGCACTTTCGATTTGTCACCCTTCTTCTCATCACTGGAAGAACTAGATTCGGAAAGAGAAACCTTCTCCTTCCCCTTCTTCGCCTTACTCGCTAAGGCACAGTTCTCCTCATCATGCATAGATGAAGAACTGTCTCTGGTGCTCCATCTAATCTCCTCCTGCATCAAATCCATCCATAGTCGTTCCCAATTTGGCAGTTTCTCCCTTCCATTCACCGAGTCCCTGGTAGCTATGCCAGCTCTTAGGAAGGCCAAGGAGTGCTAGACTCGCCATATCCTCATCATCGACAGTCACCCCCACACTTCCCAGCTCATCCCAGCATTGGGTGAACTTCGTGAGATACTGGGGCATACTGTCTCCATTCTCACACTTAATGTTTCTGAGTTTAATCCTTGAGCGCCATTCCACCAGCTCAAAACTCAACCGCTTCCGATCTAAAATTCGTGAGAACGAAGTATTTCTTGTACAGACATCGACTGTATGGGCATTCACCGAATATCTCACCTTCCAAAAGAAGGATGAATCCAGAGGCTACTTGGCCCTATTACAGACTCTGCCTGAAGAAATAAAATGTAGTCACTTCCTGAATAATAGATCTAATGATCAATCCTCGCTTTTGATATCCTGTAGAAATCTCTTCTACAAATCAACCTGCTCTGATACCATGTAGAAATTTTGAATAATATAACTCTTATTCACAGAGATTATCCTGATTATACACTAATTGTGGAATACATGCATAATACATAACCTCCTCTACGTTGATCATCAATTTGCAGTATTAAAGAAACAATCGCGTGTGCACATTGAAGCATCAATCGCACATATCAACACAATATGTACTGGGGAAAGCATACATCTGAAAACCCCTCAACTATCTGTATATTATATTGATTGAGAACATGTAACAATACATATTTCAATACTCCTCACAAGTACTCAGTACTATCTCCACTTGTTACACACAAACTTGCTCAGATCTGAATCAATCACTGGCTCAAATTTCCTCTGCTACTTGCCTACCTCCACTGCGCAATCCTGCATGAGAATACTGAGAATGGCTGATCCATTCACATGTTTCCCTTGTGTATACCACGCAATCTTCATTGGCAACTCAATCCCACTAATTGTGCAAATCACATGCACAACTATAGTCACAACTAATAGTTGTCTTGCCCTTTCACTTACCTCTAACACTTGTCTCCACTGAATTGTCCATGCATTGAGTTAACTGATGTATTCTTCAGTTGCTTTATGAGTTAATAATTAGTGAATTAATTAATAACTAATTCACACCACTCATCACTTAGTCTATTGATCA
>APFE030265133.1:22361-112807 GCA_000404065.3 Pinus taeda | reverse complement strand
TCCTCATTCAACTCCACAGAACTCAATCACTGAAGTTCTAACTGAAGTCCTTCATGCAATAGCTCAAGTAACCCATAAGAACCACGTATTTCCTTCTTGTAGCTGCATGTTCCACATCTGTAGCTCAAACTGAAGTGCTCCAAGAGAATAAGATAATGTTTATAGTCCAAATATTATTAAGGGCTAATAATATTCGACTGTTCTATATTTAGACTGACAGTACCTCCGCTGTTGTCTAAAAATAGAAGTCCATCTATCGTTATCAACATGACCAATCATCCATAAACAGCATCCTGCAACTCATAGACCATGATCCATATGTCTAAAAATAGACTTTGCGCCAAAAATAGCCTGCAGGCACACTTAGTGAAGGCGACTTCTTTTCACTAAGCTCCATCATCTTGTTGCATTTTCAACAAATTGAGGTTCATTTTAAGTTGATATTTCTTAGAGTTTGCCTTTCAATGGTTCAACGCGTAATGATAATATGAAATTCCTAAGATGCAATCTATAATGATATATAATATTTTTTTGATTAAACAATGAAAATTCTAGCTACAAAGGATAGAGCATAGAAGCGCTTGTAAAGCAAACAGCAAAGAGCACCCACTAATGCAATTTCCCTAAATTATCTTTTCGCACACAAATCATAAAATGCTAAATGCAAATGAATGTATTTGTTTTTCGCTTTCCTTAATGTGAATGGTGTAAAAAGGAAAACTAAATGCATCAAAGATCTAAAATATTGCACTCAAAATGACATTTTCGACAATTTTTCTTCACAAAGGGAAAGGAAGACTCAAAATGAAATTTTCAAGTTTGAAGAAAACTGCTTTCGACACTTTGAATGTAAACAAATCAAATTAAATGCATGAAGAAAATTTTAATCGATTATCAAGGGAAGGAAGAATTTACGACACTTCTCTTTTCCACAAAAAACGACACTTTGCAACACTTTTTGTTTTGAAGCGACAAATCGACTAAAACACTTTTCGACAAAGGATTGTAAATGAGGAACAAATACACAAAAACATTCACTAATCCTAATGTGAATTGAGGCTGATCTGAATGATGCAAGCAAGCTTCAGTGAAGAGACATGGTTCATATGCAGCAAAACAACTAGACAAAATTGAAAACAGGTCAAAACTCTCAAGTCCTAGATGGGAACAACGAGTTCAATCAATCATCACACTTGGGCTTCACAGAATTTTAGATGCATCGTACTTTCTGCACTCAGGAGGTGAGATGCATACTAATTCATAGTGGGAGACAGTGCGATGGCCCAGGAAGCGCAACTAAAAGTGGTTTTGGCTCAAATGTGGAGCTATTTTCAATGAATCAAGGCTAGTTTTGATGAACAATGATAAGCAAAGTATGAAGGAATGTCCTAAGAGATTAATGAGCTACCAAATGGGCTTCTAGATGTGTTTGCAAGTCAAATGTTTAATTCATAAACTAAACCAGAGATAGACTGAAGCAACATTTATCTACTATGCAGAGCAAGAGCAGTTCGAAAGCTACCTGGTTGGCTTCAGACTCTGTCTATATTTTATAAAATTGAACATAAAACAAACAATAACAACAAACAAACATCTGGTTCCCCAATGGCGTCACAAATTTGTTTATGGGAAAATTAGTGTCTTGTTTAACGACTAACCCTCTAGGTTTGGCAGCTACCCTAGAAACAACAATTTAAAGCAATTCAATGATCTTTCCTATGTGTAAAAGATAAGATAAAGATAGTAGAAACCAACCTGGAACTTTTGCTTGATCCCTTGCCTGATCTCTCACTCCTTTGGCAAATCCAATAACTCCTCCCCGTGCTTAACACGCTTGGAGAGTACTTGCACAAGTACAGAAACAAAGAACTGTCAAAGCATCTTGATCTATTGCAACATAAACATTACAGAATCAGATATATAATGAACAAATGAAAGCATTCACAATTACACAATCAATTGGGAAAAATCTTGAAGAACTTTATTATTAATAAGGAGAATTACAACCTAGTTGTCGGATCGAGCACCGTCCTCCCAACATCAATCCTTCTTCACCTCATGAATTAGCAAGAACACACCAACAAGAATGCAATGCTCTCTCCTCAATACTCAAACTAACAACACTTACTTTCAATTCACAATAATTCAACCTTCTGATTTCTTGGATGTGAGATCCTTTTATAGATGTTTGCAAGTGTGTGAGTCATCTATGGGGATTGCTTAGTGTCATTCCACTTGTTACAATTGGTTCCACAAGAGAGGGGAATTGGAGATGGTTTCCTAGTTCCCTTGGTCATCCCTGGGCGAATTCAGAGAGGCAAGTGGCATAGGAGAAGTTTCTAGAAGATTCCATGAGCAATCAACTAACAAACTGTCCCGAAAATTTGTCCATCCTCGCCCATCACACCCTATAGAAGGCCTAAACAGTATGTGTCGCACCCCAACAGTGTACCAGTCAGTATGCATCACAGTTTATCAGTGGAGCAGTTAGTATGGTTCAATTTAGGCTCTTTCTGGATGATTTCTGAAGTGGAGCTTCTGAGGAATGATGTATTTGGATGACTTGTTTCTCTAGGGTATGAAGCAAATCTTTCAGGGGTTGATGAGCCCTAATTCATCGACATATAAGTTTGGGGTTGATGTGCCCAAATATGTTTATAACAATGAGGGAAGTTCAAGAGTCATGGAGATATGAAGGGTCATGCTTCTAGTTATAAAAGAAACCTCATTAATCAAATAAAGGACATTTTGTAAGTTTTGGTAGCATCAGATGTGCTCTAGCCATGAAAAATGGTGGAGAGGCTAAGGCACATGAGTTTTATAGAGCCCATAAATTGTTTGGTGAAATTCCACCAGAATTATTTTTAATGGGGTTCCTAAGTCTAAACTTAGGAAAATTAAAGTATTAATGGGTATTAATCAAAATATGGATGAGAATGATCTAGAAGACGGATCAAGTCAAGTTTTAATATTAGTTGTTGATTAGAGACTTAATCTCGGCCATTGAAGTCTCAACAAGAAAAGTATAAGAAGGAGACTTGGGGTCCATTTAGAAACACACACAGAGAGATTGAGGAAATCAATTTTCTGAGGTGAGAAGTTCTCAGGAGGAAAATCGATTGGGGAGATCTTACGGTAGAGGGGCAGTGAGAATCTGGGAGAAGGATTTTCGAGAGAGTACAAGGCAAAGAGAGGATATAAATACGTGCAAAGGAGGGTTGACGCTAACCTACGTAGTGTTGATGTAGAGGCAGCGCAGTCAGTGAGGGGAAGTTGAGTTTCTGTTGAGGGAATTCAAAGTTCACTTGCTAGAACCCAGGGTGTGAGATTGGAGGTAGGAAATTTGATTTCTCAATCAATGGAGGATCCATAGTAGAGAGGCAGCATAATACCCAAGGGTGGTGATGCAAAAGCAACCCCGAGTGACACAGTTTGACGCAGAGGGTGACATAGAGCCTCTAGAGCTGAAGGATCAGTTACTATTTCTCCAATGACATGGTGAGATTATTTCACCAATATTTTATCCATAATTTTATCTGTAAAGGATTGCTAGTTGAGCATCCTAGATTTGCACTCAGATTTTCTCCTACATAATAATAAACCCTCAAAGTTGTTGCATCGGTTTTCCTGCATTAGGTTTTTCTGGGCATTATTTTGTCCAAAAATAATTGTGTCCTATGTATCTTGTTCTTTGCTCAGTTTTATGTTTCATGTAATCAAATGTTAAAGTAGTGTAGGTTGCAGAAGTAATTTGCTTCAGTATTCAAAAATCAACTTGATGAATGAATATTAAAATCAAGTAGGTGAAGTAGATTCAAATTTGTTGCAATAGAGGTTCCTTGAGGATTAAGATTTTTCACATGGTATTAAAGCATTGATTTTGAAAGACGAAGAGCAGATCTAACACTGAGCAGAGAGGCCAATAGTTGCATTTGGCAGCAAATTCAAATCCCCTGAAGGGATTGCACAATCCTTCCCGGGAAGCAGATATTCCGAGGAAATCTTCTCTAAGAGAGTAGACAAAGAGGTACGATTTCCAACTCATGAGTTTGTAGAGGAAGAGGGAGTGACGCAGAGCCTCAATGCAGTTCTTGAAGGGCGCATTTTCTGTCGGGGCAGAGATCTGCCAGAAAAGAACGAAGACACATAGAAGGGGAATTTTCTCCTCATAGGACTTTTCTCACCAAAAGCCTGACTTCTTCACTTTCGGAACATTATAGCAATGATGAGAAGTGACTAGGGGAGTTAGTTCAACAGTTTGGGTGAGATGGCATCACATGGGCTCAGAGATCAGGACAGGTCGGAAGGAGCTTCCAACTATGTCATATGGAAGACCAAAATCTTAGTTGTTCTAGAGGAATATGATCTTGAAGCCTATGTCAAGAGTGTTGTGGTTGTTCCTGCTGACAATGATCAAAGGAATAAGTACAAGGCCGAGCAGGGAAAGGCGAAGAGGCTCATTTTCGATGGAGTTTGGGATCATGTGGTCTCACATTTGCAGGGCAAGGTTACAACCTGAGAGACGTGGGAAGATTTATCTTCACTGTATGAAGGCTCTTATGAACAACAAAATATGTACCTAGAACAAAAGTTGCAGTGGACATTGATGCAAAAGGGAGAAGGAGTTAACTCCTATCTTCAACGCCTTTGGGACACCAGAGACCAACTTGCTGCAGTGGGGTTCACCCTCAATCTACCACAATGGTAAGGATAGCCCTGAATGGAGTCTCAGATGAATGGCAAGTCTTCGTCCAAATCATATTGGGCAGGAAAAGAATACCTTCATGGGAGGAGATGTGGACAACCCTTCAACATGAGGAATTAAGGAGGGATCTAGTTAAGGTCAACCTCAATAGCAGTAGTGGGAGTCGCACGAAGACCAAGGACGAGGAGGAGAATGCAAATCTAGCATCAAAGGGAAAATAGAAGTAGAAGCGGAAGAAGGACATTTCGAAGGTGAAATGTTTTAGATGTGGCGAGATGGGCCACTTTGCATCCGAGTGTCCTTTGAAGCAAAAGAATAAGGATGAGAAACATGATACTAAGACTACTCCAACAAAGATTGATGAAGGGGAGTTTTCATGAGTGCCCACACATCTCCAAATGGGAAATGGGGCAATATTGAACTGTAGTCAGGAGAACTACATGTGGGCGAGATCCTTGAGGAGTCCACCTCTTGGATCAAATCCTTGCTACGGGAGCCTGAGATTTAGTAGTAGCAAGATGGACTTAGTGTTAGATGATGCAATGGATTGTTTGGAGAGATGGATGCAATAGCCCAAGACGAGGAACTGATCAGCGCAAAGCAAGGTTGGCAGCACTGTAGATGGCATACTGCAGGAGTCAGCAGTAGCGAAGAATATTCAAAGGGTCAGAGACTGGAGTAGTCAGATTCCAACATTCATGATATTATGCTGAACATAGTTAAGTTAGTTAAATTTGGATGTATTTCAGTTGCTTCTCTCAGCAATTGAGTTGCAATACGAATGTAGTGTTAGCAGTGGTAGTGCTAGCAGCATAGTAGATGTAATTGATAGGGAGATGTAGTACATATGTAGCATTGGCAATGATAGTGTCATGGAAAGTAGTACAATAGTAGCAGCATCATAATGTTGGTGCAGCAATAGTGCAGAAAGGAGGTGCTTTAGAGACAGAGCAACATGCAATTGGACATTGTTGCTAGAGCACTTTCCTTACTAAGAGGCAGTGTTAGTTTTTGGTAGCATTGGATGTGCTCTTGCCATGAAAATTGGTGGAGAGGCTAAGGCACATGAGTTATAAAGAACCCATAAACCTTTTGGTGAAATTCCACTCGGATTGTATTTTATTAAAATAATTAATATTTTTAATGGGGTTCCTAAGTCTAAACTTAAGAAAATTAAAGAATTAATGGGTATTAATCAAAATATGTGTGAGAATGATCTAAAAGGTGGATCATGTCAAGTTTTAATCTTATCCATTGATTAGAGACTTAATCTCGGTTGTTGAGGTCTCAACGAGAAAAGTATAAGAAGGAGGCTTAAGGTTCATTTAAAAACACATAGAGAGATTGAGGAAATGGATTTTCTAAGGTGAGAAGCTCTTAGGAGGAAAATCGATTGGGGAGATCTTGCAGCAGAGGAGCAGTGAGAATTTGGGAGAAGGAATTTCCAGAGAGTACAAGGCGGAGAGAGGACAGAAAGATGTCCACAGGAGGGTTGACGCTGGCCTACACAGTGTTGATGCAAAGGTAACGCAGTCATTGAGGGGAAGTCAAGTTTCTGCTAAGGGAATTTGAAGTTCAGTTGTCGGAAGCTAGGGTGTGAGACTGGAGGCAGGAAAGTTGATTTCTCAACCAACAAAGGATCTATAGTAGAGAGGCAACGTAATACCCAGGAGGGGTGATGCAGAAGCTACCCAAGGTGACACAGTTTGACGCAAAGGCCACACAAAGGGTGACACAGAGCCTCCAAAGCTGAAGGACCAGCCATTGTTTCTCTAATGACAGGGTGAGATTATTTCACCAGTATTTTTTCCAATATTTTCTTTGTAAAGGATTGCTAGTTGAGCATCCTAGATTTGTACTCAGATTTTCCTGCATAATAATAATAAACACTTAGAGCTGTTGCACCGGTTTTCCCGCATTGGGTTTTTCCAGGGACTATTTTGTCCAAAAATATTTGTGTCCTATGTATCTTGTTCTTTGCTCAGTTTTTTGTTTCATGTAATCAAATATTAAAGTAGTCTAAGTTACATAAGTAATTTACTTCAGTATTCAAAGACTAACTTGAGGAATGAATATTAAAATCAAGTAGGTGAAGTAGATTCATATTTGTTGCAGTAAGATTTCCTTGAGGATTAGGAATTTTCACACTTTTCACCTTGGATTCTCCCACAAGGCATTAGAGGGATAGATATATTCCTTTTGGAGAGCAAGCAGTGGCTCTAACGCTCCACTATTGGAGCTAATGGCATTTATTGTATTAATGTATCTTGGAATTTTTTCTTAATAGCCGAAGCCTATTGGGCCAACACATTTTCATGCTTATATCATGAATGTTTTAAGACTATTCTTTGGATGCTTGTGGTATATGTTCACATTCATATGCATTAAATAAATTGAACTATTTCAATGGCTTTGGTGCCCATCTTATTGAATATGTGTTGTACCTTTTTAACGATTGTTGCATCTATGTGAACTATTTCGCTTGATGACTAACGATTATTTCACGTATATGCTCATATGTATTTATTAGATTAGTACTATTAATTTTCTCCTAAAGACTCACTTTTGTTCCCTTCAGTGAAAGAACTTTGGTACATTCTACAACTGAACACTTGAAAAGGCACACTTAGCTACTTATTCAAAAGTACATGTGTGCTACTCTCTTATGATAATTTCTCAAGCCAAGGAAAATCTTCAAGGGCATGGTGGTCAGGCCTTATTTATGGATGGGGCTCCTACACCAAACAATGTGAGGTATAATCGGGACCTCAGATCGGGAGACCCCCTCTATGTTGGTGGGATCCAATACCTTTAATGTTTTGGTACTAGAAGGAGGGCAAGCACCTTTTTATGTTTGATAGTTCACCTTATCCAAACAATTCATCTTTCGTGCAAGGTGGTAATGCACTGAGTTCCATTCCAACTCATACTCCTGAGGTAGGAGGATCTTCTCACTCCTGGCCCAGAACAAGCTTTTGGAGTTTCCTATGATCAACTTCAGAGACTTCGACCTATTACTCGTCAGTTTGAAAGAGCTCTTGGGTTACTTCCTATCACTACTAATCTTCCTCATAAGCCTAGAACTAAAGAAACAACTCATAGTGGTGTATTAGTTTCATTGGTGGAAGATTTAACTATTTCCACCCTTGAAGAGTTAGCAGATTCTAAAGAATAAACAATTTAGCAAAGGGACCTTCCACCTATCAGGGAGGGTTTAGAAGGTGACAAGGGATATTTTCCTTTTTAAGAGGAAGAATAGTCGGGGGAAGAAAAGCTACCTAATTTTAACAAAGATTTGAATGGTGAAGGAGAAGGCACTTTCGAATCAGAGAGTCAGGAGGAAGAAGGAGGAGGAGACATGGTTGATGCAGATTTGGATTGGATGGCCCAAGGGCCACTCGCTCTTTCAGGAAATCTTCACCGTACACCTAACACCCAGAAAAGTTTTTTCAAAGTTTGATCCTAACAAGAAGAATAAAGTTGAACATCATATTGATGACTTCTACATGCATTTAAGAATGCTTGACGTACACTTTGATGAAATTACTTGTAGACTATGTTCGTACACTATAGAAGGTAGAGTGTTAGTATTGTATCATTCTTCTAGATAATTCAATCCATGATTGGAGGGAGTTCAAGAAATTGTTTTTAGAGAAGTTTCTTGATGACAAAATTCCTGCCATGTTGTTAAGGAACTCAAGAAACTCAAGATGGGGAACAAAGATAAAGTAATAGATTTTAATCAAAGATTTACCTGCATATTGAATAAGTTCCCTGCAAATGTGCAACCTCACGATGCCATTACTAAATACTATTACATAGTTGCCTTGTGAACCAATATTTTTGTATTTGTTAAAAGAGCCGCAAAGGATACTTTGGATTTGAACTTTGCATAATCCATTGTTGTTGAGAAGGACTTGTGTTCCATTGGAGAAATTGAAGATCATGAAGATTCTAAAGACTCCAAATATGCTAGTAAGAAAACTTAAGCCTCTTCAACCAAAACTAAAGAGAAATATTATTTCGACATGGAAAGCTTGGTCAAATCTTTAAAGTTACTTACTAATGAAGTATCTGAATTAAAGAGAAAGTCAAGTGAGGCATCTACCGAAAACAAGTCTTCCAAGAAATTTTTCCTTAAGAGAAATAACAATAATCAATCCGCCAAATCTGCACAAATCTCGAATGTTGTGCTTCATGTTGAAATTTTAGGCATGGAAAACTATTGCACTTTCCATTAGGAGAGGCATTCAGAGAAAACATGCCCACATTGGAATCACAATATGAATATTGTGGTAACTCATATTGTTGATACCTTACTAGTAGATGAGGAGATTGAGAAAATGAAAGAAGCAAATGACCCTGCCACAACTGAGAAAATTTTAGGCATTGGACACTTAGTTAATACATTTGATACCATATTCAATGTTGATAAGAAAAGTGTTGAGGAACCACCGGGAAGTGAACCTCCTCTTCAACCAACAACTAGTCGATATAATTTGAGGAGCAAAGGACCTATTTTTTAGCAAGAGCTTAAAAAGAAATTGTTGAGAAGGATTATACCACCAACTAATCCTACTTAGAGTATGAAAAACAAGTCTGGAAGTGGTCCTTCTTCTAAGAACAATTCCACAAGCAATAAAAAAAAGTCCATGACTCCGGAAGTTTCTAACAAAGCTATGCCACCATATACTTCAACATGACATATTAGGAATGAAAGTATAAAATCATTGAGGATATGAAGAGAGCTTGTGCCATCATTTGAATTGTTGAGCTCGCAAAGATATCAGACCAATGTGAGCTGATTGTCCAAGCATTCTCATCACTACCTCTATCAGGTGACAAAGTCTCTGCTTCTCAAGCTATGTTTGGTAAGTCTCTTGGTATTCTCGAGTATGTAGTTAATGTTGTAAATTTAAGTACTAATATTCTCTGCCGCCCTTTTCTCCTAACATTCAAAATCTTCAATTATAATGCCCATAATTGTCTTGTTGATTTTCATACATCCGCAAATATAATGCCTCTATCCGTTGTTAAGAAAATTAATACCAAATGGGATAAAACTAATGCACGAATCATACAACTGGACGGATGACTGGTCTAAGAAATTAGTGAACTCAACAATGTTATTATTCACATGTCATCAGACCATAGAGTACACCAATGCATTAATATTATTATTGTGGAAAATCCCAAAACCTATGGCTTATTGTTGAGTAGAGATTGGTCCAACAAGCTACAAGGGTATTTTTCAACCAACTGGACACATTTATGGCTTCCTTACAAGGGTAGAAACAATAAGATTCGAGTAGAAAGTGAACCTTATATGAAGTATATCATGACATTGTTTGAGGGACATAATGAGCCAGATGGATTTGTAGACATTCTTTTTGGAAATTATTTCTTAGAGGTTGACCACAGACGTTATCAAGCGCATCCATCACCTATCCCATCAGATACAAAGTTGGAGCTCCTTTCTCGTAGTCCAGCTAGTGCAAATGAATCTTGTAATATAGATGTACATGGCAGTATTATAGGAACTAACTTAGTAGCTATTGATTTTTGGACTTTGTATTTCAATGGTTTTAAAACTAAGGATGGCTCTAGAGCTGGTTGTGTCCTCAAGGACCCACATAATAAAAGGTATATTTTATCATGTCGCTTGGATTTCGAGTGCATGAAAAACACTGCTAAATATGAAGTGCTCATTCTATGACTAAATAAATCCATAGAAATTAAGGTGTAGGTGATTAAGGAAATTAGTGATTCAAAGGTTGTTACTAGTTAGGTACAAGATACTATCCAATGTGTTTTGCCAAATTTGAAAAATTACCAGGAAGAGGTATGGCGACTTATTTCTTATTTTAAATTGTTTAATATTATTTTTGTTCCTAAGGCTTTTAATGATGTTGTGGATGCATTAGCCAATGCAACTACTAGGATGTCACCTTTAAGAGATGGTTTTTCTATAGAATTTATTTATAAGCGATATGTGCTTGATAACGTAACTAACTTTTGTGTTTTTAATGACGACCAACATATATTGAGTTTTATGGCCAATGTAGATGTGTTTAAAGATGCGACCATTAAAGAAGATGAGTATGATAAGGCTTTGCAACAAGCAACTGAATCAACGAAAGGGAATACTATTCCTAAAGGCGTGTTGTCTTTGGAGAATATTTATGACTTGCAGAACCATTTCAGAGCACCAGTTAACACTAAGACTCAGAGCTCAAAGTTATCACATGAACAAGTCAACTTGGGAACCAAAGACAATTTGAAGTATGTGAACCTCGGTACATGTTGTTATTCACAAGAACGACAAGCTTTTATTCATCTTTTAAAATAGTACCGTGATGTGTTTGCATGGAAATATGACGATCTAAAGACATATGATACATGTATTATCCAACATTTCGTTCCTATCAAAGAATTAGTGAAGCCATTTTAACAAAAGCTAAGTAAAGTTCATCCAATGCGTAAGCCCCTAATCCAAAAGGAGTTAAAGAAGTTTTTGGATGCTTAGATCATTTTCAAAGTAAGACATTCCACTTGGATTTCGAACTTGGTCCCTGTCAGGAAAAGGTTTCGTGAGATACGCCTATGAGTCGATTTTTGCAAACTTAACTGGGCATCAGATAAAGGTAACTACCTTGTGTCATCTATGGAGCACATACTCCAGATGGTATCTGGGTCGGAGATGTTCTCACTTCTAAATGGATTCTCTGGATATAATCAGGTGCTAGTAGTAGAACTAGATCATCTAAAGACCAAGCTTAGGACAGAGTGGGGAACTTTTGCCTTTAAGTGCATGCCATTTGGAATTATCAATGCCAGTGCTACATTTCAAAGGGATATGGACATCACATTTCATGGTCTAATTTGGAAAATTGTAGTAGTCTACTTGGATGATGTAACTATATTTTCAAAGAAGAGATCAGACCATGTGCATCATCTAAATCAGATATTCGAGAGATGTCACAAGTATGGGATTTCTTTGAATCCAAAAAAAAGCATCTTTTATGTTTCATAAGGTACTCTCTTAGGACACATCATTGTTAAGCACAAAATCAAGGTTGATCCGGAAAGGGTCAAAACTATAGCTCAAATCCCTTTTCCTATGAACAAGAAATCTATGTAATCTTTCTTGGGAAAGATTAATTTCCTATGTAAGTTCATCTCTGATTATGCGAAGATTGTCAAACCCCTACAAGAGATGATAAAGAAATATGTTATTTATAAATTGGATAAAAGGGGTAAAGATGATTTTCCCCGTATTAAGCAAATTAATGTCGACGCTCCTGCATTATATAATCTAGATTTTGGATAGGATTTCTTGTTATATACTTTCACTTCTGATTCATCTATCATGGTCACATTAACATAAAAGGATAATGAAGGAAATGAATGGCCTATATCTTTTATGAGTGTTGGTTTACAAGGGTCAGAGTTGAATTACCCCACCATTGATAAACATGCCTATGCATATAAGGTGGTTAAGCATTTTAGGCCTTATCTCCTCAAAGCTCACACAATTATATATGTGCCTCATCTATCAGTCAAAATTCTCTTTATGCAACAAGAGTTGGTTGAGAGGAGGGCGAAATCCTACTTACAGGAATATGATCGGAAGTTCAAGCTAGTTCATACTGTTAAGGGTCATGGCCTTTTTTGATTCGCAACAGAAGCAAGGGATTATATAGAAGAAGATCTTTCAGGATGGGAACATGAAATAGAAATATACAATGTTGAGAAAGTTCCTCTGATAATTTCAACCACACCTTGGTATTCTAATATACGACAATATCTAGAGCATGGAACCATGCTCACACATTTATCAAATAAACAAAATAGGGTAATTCATCTTAAAGCTCTATCTTACTAGATCATACATGGAGTGCTTTTCCAAAAGCATCATAATGGTGTCTTGCTAAGATGCCTAAAGCCTCAGGATACATAAAGGTATTAAAGGATACAATTGTGCACAAAGTAATGAGGGGTGGTTATTATTGGCCCACTTTTTTTAAGGATGCCCATGCTTATTCGTGGAAGTGACCAACATGCCAAAGATGTTATGGTCTAGAACTAAAGTCAATCACCCCACTGCTACCAATAGTAGTTGTGGAACCTTTCCAACAATAAGGACTAGATGTTATTAGTAAGATCTTCCCACATTTGTTGAAGCAACACTGATACATTCTAACAACAAAAAATTATTTCACTTAGTGGGTGATCTGAATTGGATCCATAAAGAATAATCAAAAGAACCACGGTTTTACCAAGTTAGGACAGACTTCAAAGAATTGAGAGTAGCAATCAAAAACACCTCTAAACAGTGGCAGTTGATAGCCATATGGAACGACGAGGACCCCGGTTAAATGCGTGTTGATCAAGGCCCATGGAGACTACGCAGGAGGCGAAACTAGCCCCTGGGAAGCCCGGATCGGGAAATGGAGGTAGTTTTTGATGCGTAGTTAGCGCTAATCGTGCATCGTTGGGAAAAACCCTCAAAAAGGAAGGGCCCCGAGCGCTCGGTCACATGGGAGCCGGGAAAACCGCGGGGAAAAAGGCTAAAGGCTAAGGTGGGATCCGCACCCAAAAAACGACGGTATTTATCGGGGGCAATCTTGGGCGGTAAGAAGATTTAGTGAAAACGAAGCGATTCCACTCAGCACTTGACGCATGGCAAGCGGAGGAGAGAGAAAACCACCGCTCATCGTGTGCTAACAATGGAGCAATTCAACTGCATGAAATGAGTGGATGGCATTGGATTTGGGGGATCCAGATCTAACGGTTCATATCGCGCCCGATGATAAGATCAGATGTAATGAGGGATTAAGCCGCGATTTAGAAGAATTTGAGGTCCGATTTGACCACCAAGGTGGCAGAGGACTCATTCCACGACGTAATTGAAGAATCGAATTGACGAAGCAAGTTGGCGTAGCTCGCAGGAGGACAAGTGGCCACTCCCTGTGAGTCTGATGATGACATCGAGATAGGGGACTCCAAGTGAAGCTGTAGCAGGCGATCCAACGAAGTTGGAAGAGGAATTGGACAACCATGAGCTTGAGTGGCTTTAAAGCCATGCACAGACCAGTAGAAGGGACACACATGGAAGAACAGAGAAAGTAGACAGGGAGAGAAAAAAGCAGTAAGAAGATAGAGGGCCAAGCTGACCAAAGGCAGCGTCGAGCACCAGAGGGCTTGAGAAATTCGATCCATCCCTGAAGGGGATCTGTTAGGACTGAGCACCACATTGGGCTCCTTCCATTTTAGACCCAAGAGGTAAAAAATCTGGTAAGGCCAAGAGTCTGTGTATTCTAGTGGCTTGGGGAATCCAAGAACCACACTGCCAAGTTATCCTGTGACAGGAGACTCACATTCAACTCTTTCTTTGTAACTCTCTACTTTAAGACACAAATAAAGAAGGCCACCACTACAAGCTGGATTGGAGATGTAGCCCTGGAGGATAGGGTGAACTCCTTATTAATTTCTTGTGTTCTTATATTTGCTTACTGTGTTTCTCTGATGTCTTCCATTTCAAGTGTCTATGTATTTGCAATCTGATCAATCCGTTGCTTAAATAACCTAGACACACACACCAACACATGAGTCTGTAATACCTCCATTTAATAATTCTTAACCGAGATCACTCATAGGGTGATTATCAGATCAATGGGTTGAAGCGATTCCTTTAAGGCAAGTCAACAACCAGGAAGTCGTCCATTTTTGAAGCAGAATATCATAACTAGGTTTGGCATTCCAACGTTGCTTGTCTTTGATAATGCAACTTACTTTTCTTCATTGAAACTTTATGAGTTTGCATTAGAAAAATATATTGTTTTGAAGCATGCATCAAAGTATTACCCATAAGGTAATGACTTAGCATAATTGATTAATAAAAACCTCATTTGCATTATCAAGAATATTGTCTTCTCTGAACAAAGGAGCTAGCACAATGCTTTGGTGAATGCACTATGAGCTGATCGTGTAACTCCTAAACCCTCTCTTAATGTTAGGTCCCTATACTACTAGTGTAACCCCTTATTGTTATTAGTGAACCCCCTTATTATATTGTTGTTCCCATGTAGTCCCCATATTGTTATTATTATGCCCCATAGAAGCCCACTATTGTTATTATTGTGCCCTTACATTATTATTGTTATGTCAGCTTTGATTACATTATGACCCCTTAGACTCCTATATATAGAAAGGAGGTATTGTCATTTGTATCATCCAAGAATTGTTTATTTGTGTAATGTAAAGGAGGTTTCCCCCTCGAAGAGGCTTATTTCTAAGGCGTTGATCTATCTTTCTACCTTTTTGTGAGTTGGTTTCATAACATTTGGTATCAGAGCTTTGGATTCTAGGGTTTCGCTACTCCAAACAAGTCATCGTGGAGGTTTCGCTATAGATTTTTCATTACAAAGTTTCAGAATCTAAAGAAAAACCATTTGACTTGAAATCGTTTTGAAACTCGAGTCCAAATTTCAGATCTTGGTTCGCTATATTTTCGGAGATACAATCCAAGACATTTAGGGTTTCTGCAGGCTCCTGAATTACATCCTAAACATGTGACCTTGGAAAATTGTCACAACTTTCTATTTGAGCATCAAATTGAAATTTCGTAAGAAGTTGTAGAAAGAGGATAAACTGGAGTTTTCTGTTTATTGGTTTCAAGTCCTAAGGCTGAAACAGTGACACATGGCACTTCGTACAAATTCTATCTACTGAACCAGTCTATAATCAGGTCATCTTGGGAGATTTGACATAACGCTTCCTTGCAGAATCCAATCTTGATCGGACTTGAGGGGCTAGAAAGAGGACTTAGAGAGCTACTGCAAGATGCAATTTCAGAACTTGTAGATATGAAATTACAGAGTTATAATCGTTTCAAGATCAAGATCCTAAAATCAAGAAAAGGCGATATGAGGAAGTTTGCTGGCAAGGATCCGGTAAATTGGATACTAGAGATGGAACAATAGTTTGATCTACATGAGGTGCAACTGTTACAAAAGGTACGTATTGCATCTTCATGTTTAGAACCGGATCAATTTTTATGGTATAAAGGGCTTTGTTCTCATAAACCACTTATTACATGGTCAATTTTCACAGAGGAAATGATAGCACGTTATGAGGATACAAAGCACAACACCTTCTTTAGCCAATTGATAAATCTCAAACAAAAGTGTTCAATGGTAGAGCCTATTGAGGACTTTAAAATTTTGAATATAAGGGAAAATGATATTCCAGAGAAGTAAAGGATCGATGTCTCCATAGGGACTTTAAAGGATAACATTCAACATGAGGTTCGTCTTTGGGAACCTGATTCATTGGAGAAGGCATTTGGGTTGGAAAGAAAAGTGGAAAGCAAAATTATGACAACAAGTATGTCTACCCCTCACAAATGTAAACATGGAAGTGTTGTTTCTCCTAGCCTTCCACAACCTACAAGGTTGACACCACAACAATTGGAAGAAAAAAGAGCAAAAGGGCTTTGTTACAATTGTGATAACAAATATATTAAAGGTCATAAGTGTGCTGAGAAGAAATTATTTTACATTGATTGTGAAGAGGAGGAAGAAAAGGATCAAGAAACATCAAAAGAAGAGGATATACACCTAGAACCAACCCCAAAGAAAGAAGAAATGAACCCAACCATATCTTGTAAAGCATTGGCAAGAATTACCACTCAAACTCTCAATATAAAAGGACATATCAAGAAGAAAAAGGTTCAAGAAGTGAAAGATCACATCGAGCATCAAGAAATTAATCCGACAATATCTTGTAATGCATTGGATGGAATTACCACTCAAACTATCAAGATAGAAGGACGTATCAAGAAGAAAAAGGTAATACTGTTGATTGATTCAGGCTGTACCCATAATTTTATTCATTGTAAGATAGCCAAGGAATTGAATTACTTCCTATATACAACACCAGAGTGTCAAGTGATGGTTGCAAGTGGAGGAACCATAAATAGCTCTGGAAGGTGCCATAATATCAAGCTATCCATGGGAGAATATGTATTGAATAGCCCACTACTTTCCATTCTAATGGGTGGTGTTGATGTTGTATTAGGAGTCCAATAGCTACAACCCTTGGGTACAATAGCTTTTAATTTTCAAAAACTTTTCATGAAATTTTCTTCAAAAGGAAAGGAAGTTGAATTAAGGGGTATCACAGAGAAATTGGGAAAGACAATCATCTCTAACGGAATGACAAAGCTTCTAAAGAAAGAATAAAGAGGCATAATTGCACAATTATGTTCAGTAGAGGTTCCCATATTGAAATCATCTATTTCTCCAGATCTCCAAAAAGTCTTAGACAATCATTCCAAGGTATTTGAGACTCCCTAATGCCTCCCACCTATTTGTGATCATGATCATGCCATTCGTTTTCCAATAAGTGTTCCTCCAAACATCAGGGCTTACAGATATCGCTTTGCACAAAAGAGTGAAATTGAATGTATGGTTTCAAAAATACTAGAGGCTGGTATAATCCAACCTAGTCAAAGTTCTTTCTCTGCTCTAGTATTATTGGTGCACAAGAAGGATGGATCATGGCGCAGGTGTCTAGATTATAGAGAGCTCAACAAGCTCACTATTAAAGATAAATTTTCCATTCCTCTCATTGGATGAATTGCATGGAGAAATTTACCTCAGAAAGTTGGACCTTCATGCAAGATATCATCAAATCATAATGAAGACTGAAGACATTCCAAAAACAACATTTAGAACTCATGAGGGTTATTATGAATTTTTGGTCATGCATTTTGGCCTTACCAATGCACCTTCTACATTCCAAGGTTTGATGAATTCCATTTTCAAACCCTTCCTTAGAAAATTTGTGTTATTATTTTTTGTTGATATACTAATCTACAACAAGTCTCAGAAGGATGATGTTCAACATGTTGATAGAGTGCGCAGACTATTGGATGAGAAAAAATTATATGCAAAAACCTCCAAATGTTTCTTTGAAGTACAATAGGTGGAATACTTGTGTCATATTGTATCTCATGAAGGTGTTAAAGTAGACACTCAACAACAAAAAGTTCTCCAACTCTTAAAGGATAACCTCACATTGGCACATAATCAAATGAAACAACAGGAAAATCAACATCGCAATGAAAAAAGTTTTGATATAGGTAACTGGGTATTTTTACGAATACAACCATACAAACAAATGTCCCTCAAGCAAGCTAAGAAGGATAATAAATTATCTTCGAAGTACTATGGACTTTACAAGGCGCTGCAAAATATTGGCACTATGGCATACAAATTGGAGCTTCCCGCATCTTCCCGAGTGCCCCCAATTTTCCATGTTTCATGCTTAAAGAAGTTTATAAGTGACAAGCTCCCAATTCAAACAATATTGTCGGAACTTGACAAGGAAGAAAAAATCATATTGGAACGTGAAGCAGTCACAAAAACAAGAACCCGAAAGCTATGAAATCAATCAATATCAGAGTATCTCATCAAGTGGAAGAACTTACCCGCTAAAGATTCCAGATGGGATGACGAGAATTTTATACAAAAGCATCCAAAATTAATCAAGCATTGAGGACAACACTTTTTGAAGGAGAAAGGCATGTTAGGTCCCTATACTACTAGTGTAGCCCCATATTGTTATTAGTGCAACCCCCTTATTATATCGTTGTGCCTATGTAGTCCCCATATTATTATTATTATGCCCCATAGAAGCCCACTATTGTTATTGTTGTGCCCTTACATTATTATTGTTATGTCAACTCTGATTACATTATGACCCCTTAGACTCCAATATATAGAAAGGAGGTATTGTCATTTGTATCATCCAAGAATTGTTCATTTCTGTAATGTAAAGGAGGTTGCCCCCTCGAAGCGGCTTATTTATAAGGCGTTGATCTATCTTTTCTATCTTTTTGTGAGTTGGTTTCATAACACTTAAAACCTCTCCATACTACCTTGGGAAAATTGTTGACACCTAATCATTGGGATTGGGTGAATATATGTGAATAATATAAATAGTAAATAATGGAGAACAAGAATATGAAGAGACACTAGGAGGTCAAGCCCAAGAGTCTCTCCCTCCTTATATATATCCATGAGCAATCTTAATGCAAAAACACAATTTCATTTGAGGAGTTACCTCCTAGCCTGACATGCTACCAAAGCCAGCTCCATTTTTAGCTTTCTTGCCCTTGTAACCCACTTCTGCAATTTCTGCAGTCTTCCCATTTATGCAGTCTACCATATTATTTGTTCCTCTGCATGGGAGATGGTGCAATGATGAGATGGGAGATTTGAGTGCTTAACTGGGTAATGAGGTTTGTCTGGTTACTGTTCTCTGCAAGTCATGAAAATTTTGTGTGTTAGAATAATTTTAAATACCACTGTGCATTCTGTTGCAACATGTGAATGTGTTGAATGTTGCGGTTTTTATATCTATGAATATTGTCATATGCACTTATAATACGCCCCATACACCCTGTGCAGCCCCGGTCTGGTGTAATATCGCTCCATACTCACTTCCAGTTTTTAAATAGGCTCTCGCATTGGTGTTACAAAACTATATTATTCAATGCATTTTTTTAACACAGCCAGATCTGCCATATGCGCCATACCTCCACACCATATGATGCCATACCTCCACGCTGCCACATATATTAATGTTGCCCATACTTCTGTGTTACACTCTCGATTAACACTGTGCTCCAAACCGCCCAAAAATGCTCCTTTAATACCTCCCTCTGTGGTAATACAACTCGCTCTTGCCTATCCATTGCTATTACACAGTCGGCCTTTAATACCACCGCTTGTACAATACAATGCTAGCCATTAAATACTCCTAGTCCATAGTTAATAACACTAGCCATTAATAATGCTATGTCATTGCTCCACAGTTAATAACACTAGCCACTAAATATCATTGGTCCACAGTTAATAACGCATACCATACTTCCGCCTTTGTTGATTCATTACCACTCCTCCTTGCGACATCACACTTCCATACCACTCCAACAATACCATACTTTTGCCTTTGTTGGTGCATTACCACTCCTCCCCATACCATCCACTCCTTTGTATATTACATCCTCCTGCCATACATATACCGAACTGTCCATCCACCTGTCTAGTTAATACCTCCCTTACATAACCCCTTCTGCATACAACACCTCCCCCAGTATTAACTTTGATATATTTCTCACTATTTTTTTTCCAATGTTAAACAAAGTTTGCCACCAAAAGTGCAATTTTTTTGCAATACACATATTTTTAAATGCATTTATTTATCTCTATAGTTTGAGTAGTTCTCTCTGGGAAAGAGAACTATCTAGAATGGTCGCAGAAGATAAAACACACTCTCATTTTCAATGAGTTGTGGAAAGGAGTTTGTGTAGGAGAAGGAGATAATGAACTGACAAATCCAACCTCAGATAAGGAGATTTCCATTTGGGAAAATGTGAACAACAAGGCATATGCCTTGATTGTAACATCTGTAAATGAAGAGGTGAGTTGTCATATTTCACCATTTTCAATGCTTTTGAAGCCTTACAAAAGTTGAAGGGACTCTATGACTCACACTCTGAACTTTAAGTTTTCTAATTGATGATTAAATTGTTTAGTCTTGAATTGAAAAATGATGATCCTCTTGCTTTAGTAGAAGTAAGATCTATTATGCATGATATCAAAACCATTGATGTTCAACTAGACATTCCTCTCATAAATTTTTCAAGGCAGTATCTTGAGTCATTGCAAGCAAGCGGAAACCTCAAAGAGATTACCTTTGACTCACTTGTGAAGAAGTTTGCTGAGAGAGAGAAGGATTTTGGGAAGAAGACAACTCCTCAGTCTTCTCAAGAAGCGGTATGTCTTGCACATAGAGAGAAGAATCATGCTCAAGATTCTTCTAGAGGAAGAGGTGGTCGAAGAGGAAGAGGAAAAAAAATTGTAGAGGCAAGGGGGGCAGACACTCTCAAGGAGAAAAGTATGATATTCATTGCATACGTTGTAATAGAGATGGACATGATGCATCTACATGTAAGTTTCCTTGGGACAGAATTGAGGAGGGAAGGAATCAAGCCCAAGGTAAAACCAATGCCAAAGAAAAAGGTAAAGCACTTGAATCCACTCACTATGTTGTGGCACATTGTAATATTGGAGTAATTGAAGACTTGTTTAATGTTTCACTTGCTTCTTGGAAAAATGATTGATTTCTTGATTCAGGAGCAACTTTCCACATGACCTCTCGAAGAGATTTGTTTGAAGAATTTATTGAAAATGTTGATGGAGAAGTATACTTTGTAGACAAATCAAAACTCAAGCCATTAGGGCTTCACACAATCAAGCTCAAATTGCCTGGCCTTCCAGACTTTCTTCTACTTGATGTTTTATATCTCCCAGAGTTGAGGAGAAACTTCTTGTCCTTGGTCCACATCCGCCAACAAGGACACTCCATTCATATGTTTGATGGCAAGGTTGAGTTAAGAAAAGCATCAGATCACTCACTTGTCATGACATGGATAAAAGAAGAAAGAATTATGAAGTTGCAAGGTACCTCTGTTCGTGCACAAAACTTCTCATACAATTATCATTATGATGAAGGTACATTTCCATCAAGTCTTTTATGGCATGCTATATTTGGACACTTGAATTATTACAAACTTTTCATATTGAAGAAAAATGGTGTTATTGGTTTGCCTACAATTCCTAGGAAACTTAAGCAATGTGACGCTTGTATTCTAAGAAAGCATAGGAAATAGTGTTTTCATGATTCACATTATAGAGCACATAGAAAAATTGAACTTATTCATTCAAACTTATGTGGCCCAATGTTTATTCCTTCTGCAAATGGAAATAAATATATAATGACATTTATTGGTGAATAACCCAAAATGTGTTGGGTTCATTTATTGAAGAACAAATATGATGCTTTTCAAACATTCAAGAACTTTCATATATGGATTGAAATGATGCACAATCTCATATTAGCTCTATTCACAGTGATAATGGACAATAATAACTTCAAATGAATTTGAAAATTATCTTCGCCAACATGGGATCAAACATCAAACAATTGTGCCTTATAATCCCCAATAGAACAGAGTAGTTGAAAGAATGAACAAGATAATCTTAAATATGGTACATTTCATGATGTTTTTCAAGAATGTAAAATTGATGTTTTGGGCTGATGCAGTTCTATGTGTTGTGTATGTAAAGAATAGTTTCCATCTAATTCTATTAGAAACAAGACTCCTTATGAAATGTGGTATGGCCACATTCCTTCGGTAAAGCATCTCAGGTTCTTTAGTTCCACCCGTTATGCCTTGGTACCAAAGGAACAAAGAAACAAACTTGGTGCAAGGAGTCGTAAGTGTGTCTTCTTGGGGTATTCAAATACCTCCAAAGCATATTGTCTCTATGATGAAGATAATAAGAAGTTTTTTGTATCTAGAGATGTAATATTTCTTGAATCTTTCAAAGCTGACAATGTTGTTGAGCAACAGTTTGATCGCTTGTGCAGATTCAAACATGCAAAATAATTTCAAGAATTTGATAATCAGATTCTACATCTTGAAGGGGGGGTTCCTATACTGGATCAATCTATGGAATCTTCTTCTGAAGCACTCTCTCCCCCACATGAAGCTCCAGCCACTATGATGCTTTGAGTGATGTGATTGACAAACTTGGGAGACTCAATCTTGATTTAGTCCCAACTCAGTCAACTGAGCAGCCTGGGCCATCTCAGAAGGGTCCTCCAAAATGGATGACAAATACACTTGAAAGTGTTCATCCTGATGAGGTTGGAAAGGCAGGAACGATAAATTAAACAAGGAAAAATGGAGGCGATATAGACGATTCTGATTCACCTATCGATATGAGTGTTTCTTATAATTGTGAACTAAATTTGTCTACGGATTTTGAACCAACTTCCTTAAAATAAGTTTCTTCTCATGATGAATGGAAAGAAGTGATACAAAAGGAGTATGTTGCCTTGATATAGAATGGCACTTGGAAGCTGGTTGATCCTCCATTGGGAACCAAACCAATTAGATATAAGTGGGTCTAGAAGAACAAGTATAAAGTTGTTGGCTTACTTTGCAGGCACAAAGATAGGCTTGTGGCAAAAGGTTTTGCACAGAAGGAAGGGGTCGATTATCAGGAGACTTTTCCCCCCACAACAAAATGGGATACCATCCGGACACTCTTTGCCTTGGCAGCTCAGAACGGTTGGAAAGTCCATCAAATGGATGTAAAAACTACTTTCTTGAATGGAGATATGAAAGAGAATGTTTTTATGTCCCAGCCAGAAGGATTTGTTGTGAAGGGCCAAGAACACTAGGTTTTCAAGCTTGTGAAATCCTTGTATGGCCTCAAGTAAGAACCGCGAGCATGGAATGAAAAGTTAACTGAGTATCTTCTGAAACTCAACTTCAAGCATTATGATCTTGATGATGCAAATTTATTTGTCAAGAAAGTTGGAAAACAATTGTATATCTCGTGGTGTATGTAGATGATCTTTTGATGAAAGGGAATAATGATAGCTACATTGCGTCCATAAAGAACGAATTGAAGAAAGGTTTTGAAATGATTGACTTGGGCTATGTTCACTACTATATTGGTATTGAAGTAACTCAACATATGAAGTTTATATTCCTCTCTTAGAAGAAGTACATTGGAGATTTGTTGAATAAGTTTGGCATAGCTGAGTTCAATCCTTTGACTACTCTAATGGAACAAAAATTTAAGCTCACATCCATTGAAGGAAAATAATTTAAGGATACAACAAAGTATATACAACTTGTAGGAAGTCTCAACTACCTGACTACTACCATATCGAACATTTCATTTTTGTTCAAATCCTCTCCAGGTTTATGCAAAAGCCTTGTGAGGGACATTGGTCTGCTGCAAAAAGGGTTCTAAAATACTTGAATAGAACTCAAGAATTTGGACTCAAATATACACAGGTAGGCGACTTTGGCTTGATTGGATGCTCTGATTCAAACTTCGATGGAGACAAAGAAACTGGGGTATCTACTTCAGGTTATCTATGAGCCTTGGATTAGGACTTGTCTCCTGGAGATCACGCAAACAAGCAGTTCCAACAGATTCCACAAGAGAGGCATAATCAACAGATGAGGCAACAAGAGAAATTGTGTGGCTTAGGAAAATTCTGGAAGATTTTTAGGTGAAACACATGCATTCAACTCCACTCATGATTGACAACACCTCTGCAATAAAGTTGGACAAGAACCCAAAGTTCCATGATCGAATGAAGTGCATAAATACAAATACCATCTGATTCGACATCATGTTGAGGCCAATACAATCCATCTACGCCATTGTTCCACTAATGAGCAAATTACAAACATCTTCACCAAGGAGCTTGGTAGAGAAAAGTTCGAAAGGTTCAGAATGATGCTTGGACTCACCAACATTCCTTCATATTAATGGGGGGAATGTTGACAACTAATTATTGGGATTGGGTGAATATATGTAAATAGTAAACAATGGAGAATAGGAATATGAAGAGACACTGGGAAGTGAATCCCAAGAGTCTCTCCCTCCTTGTATATATCCATGAGAAATATTAATGCAAAAACACAATTTCATTTGAGGATTTACCTCTTGGCCTGACAAAATCCATGTCTCCTAGTTCAAAGTAAGATAGATACCTTGCTCAAACTTGAGGAAGAAATGCTCAAAGCCAAAGAAAGATTTATTGTGCACCAAAACCGTATCAAGTGTTAATTCAATAAGAAATATGAAGGGACTAAGAATTTTGATGTGGGTAACTTAGTATTGAAGTGGGATGAACTCCACAAAGAGAAAGGAAAACACACAATGTTTCAATCTTTGTGGATAGGCCCCTTTACCGTCGAAGAAAATCTCATCCATAACGATTTCAAGTTGAAATATTTAGATGCGAGGATTGACGCTCTTCCCGTTAATGGCTGACATCTCAAACACTATTTTCAGTAGCAACTCAAATTTGTGTTCATTTGTACATTATTTTCTCTTTGTTCTCTGTTGTCTGCCCTTTGTTTTTCATATCATGATTTGTCCTATATTTTATTTTCCTATTGTCTTGGTCATTGTATATAAATAAGACCTTGTGTGAGGGTGTGTGTATGGACTTCAAGGACTATGTGGAGAAATAGATAAGGGATGTGACAACTACAATGCTTGGTTATCTATTATTTCTCCTTCTTTGTTTCGGAATATGCCCTAGGTCAAATAAGGTCTAGATGGAAAATACAATACATTCAAGAAGAGAACCTTGAGTGTACCTATGATACCAACATCTATTCTAGCATCTCCACTCCTCAACTTAGTGTTGAATCTACTTGGTGTTTTACATGCTTATCCAATCAAGTAGAGAAAGGATAAGGGGAAAATATATAGTGAGTGTTGTAACTTATTTTTACCATGTTATATTTTCCATTTTCCTTTATGTTGAAAAAATAAATAAAATATAGAAAAGAAAAGAAAATACAAAAAGAAAGAAATAAAAAAGAAAATACAAAAAGGAAAACAATAAAATGGGTTATATATATATATATATTATATAATTATATTGAAAGAAAAAAATATGGATAATCCCTAATGTAGGCGCGCTAACTTAAATGCCGTCGTAGATTATATTTAGATTGATGTTTAAATCCTTTTTATATTAATTAATCAAGGAGTAATTAAGTTGTAAATAAAGTGCACTTTATTTGACATCTTGTTGCTTTGGATATAGATCGAGCAAGAATAAATGGTGGAAATCATCCTCGCCCGCCCAGATCAATGCCGGGGGATGAAGTTCAGGCCCCCCCTGCTCAATCAAAGTTTAGCAAGGGAGGGGGGGGTGGGGGAGTCTGAAAAGAATTTTATTAATACTGCATGTGGGTAGTGGCGTCCCCCCCCCCCCCCTCAATCATTCGCGCACCCCTCTTCGAAAACCATAAACTACTTGCCGCCCCTCTCCCCCTCCCCTCCCCACACTTCCCCCCCCCCCCCGAAAATCTCTTTCTCATCTGCTCCAACTCCACGCCGCTTTTCAACCCTCCACTCATACTCTGCCATCTGTCACTCCCTCATTCACCCATAACATAAACCGTTATGCTAATAAATTCCTTCCACCAACAAATAATTAACTATTACACCATTTAATCCTTCCCGCCAACACCTAATGAATTAACTAGACATGCCAAAAAATGGTTAATTCATTCAAAATCCCTTTAAACATTTTACCACCCTTCATACTCCTTTTCTCCGATTTTCTTGCAGTAGCACAAGTGCAATTCAACTTTTATCAACTCACAGTCATTCGCTAAACTAGTAATCATCAATTTCCTGGTAATTCGATATTCCTACCTGTAAATTCCTAATTCATCATGTCGTCATCCAAAGGAAAGTCTAAGTTAGTTGTAGAAAGCCCAATGTTGCCTCCTGTAGTTAATTTAGAAGAACTTGCCATGGTTGATAGAAAATATAAAATCTTTGAGACCTACTGTGAGTTCGATATTTATGAACTCCACAATTGGGCAAACCAAAAGTTTTTAGATGCCAACGGTGAATTGAACATATGGGACTCTGTCCTACCCCAATTCATCTTTCCCCAGACCCACTTCTTCCCTGAATTTGTTACCTGATGTCATTTAAGGTATCTACCCAGTTAGAAGGTCGTAATTTCCAAAAACAACGAAGTCTTATTCATCATTACTCCCAAGTCAATATGTCAAATTCTTTAGGTCAAGCCTACAACTAGCCCCTTTGCACCCCTTTTCTACAGATTCTCTCATGGAGATTACCAAAAACTTATGAAGAATTGAGAAATTATGGCAGAACCATAATAGAACATAAAATTCCTCTCAAACATGAGGCTAAACCATTTCAACAAAAATTAAGAAGAATAAAACCAGTATTGCTTCCAACCACTGAAAAAGAAATTAAAAAATTATTGAATGCAAAAATCATTGTTCCCTTGAGATACTCTGAAAAAATTTAGTACCCTTTAGGAAGAAAAATGGTGAAATAAGATTGTGTTGGCTTTAGGAATTTGAACAAATTGTCTTTAAAAGATAATTATCCATTACCAAAGATGGTCAACTACTTTAGAGAGTTTTAGGTTCAAATAGAATTTCAATGTTAGATGGCTTTTATGGATATAACCAGATTCCGGTTAGTCCAAAAGACAGAAAAGACAATACTTACAACTCCTTGGGGTACATTCGTGTATGCAAGAATGCCATTTGTTTGATTAATGTAGGTGCTGCATTTAAAAGAGCAATGGATCTTGCATTTTTTTAGTAAGATCAATAAATTCATTGTCATTTATCTTGATGATTTAACTGTATTTTCTTATTTTGATGAGAAACACTTGAAGCACTTGAGAATTTTTTTTGAAATATGCAGGAAATATGGGATTTCTCTTAATCCCAAAAAGTCATTTTTTTCCAAGAAAGAAGGAAAGTCGTTGGGACATATAATTTCAAAGGAAGGAGTTGTAATCGATCCAAAAAGAGTCTCAGTAATTTAGGTAATCGGTTTACCTAGAAACAAAAAGGAAATTCAAGCATTTTTAGGAAAAATAATTTTCTTAAGAATATTTATACCTAATTATGTTGAGATTGTGAAAGATATTACTGACATGCTTAAGAAGGATTTGTTGATGGTGCTAAACCTGCCAACATTTAGGGGATCACCCTAGTATGAAGTCCCAACTAGAGCTATGATGGCCCTGTTGCCATTGTCTTAAGGATTTGCCTTAACTCTTTCTTGTCAGCACAGGGGAGTGGTCTACTTTGCCTTCGAGAAGTGAGGTTCACGTCCCTGGTGAGTGTAAGTCTCACTTGTGTTAATGGTTATTTCACTATAGAGGGAGAGGGTGGGAGTGAGTCCCAACTCGTCTAGGAACAAAACACAACAGGATGTGCACATATTCCGGAGGAGTAGTCCACACGGATGTAGCAGTCACAACACACAAGGTAAGATAACATGTACAACACTCAGCGAATGAGTCCACACAAGTGCGACGGTTGTTACAACAATATTTATGTGAAAGGTCTGTCTGATGTCCCAGAGAGTAGTGTACATGAGTGAGACAACGTTAACAACATATAAAACACATTTACATTAATAGATTATGTATTACAACAAGTGAAATAGTTCAGATCTAGAACACAGGTTAAAGCAACATGCATCACAAGTGTTAAAGATTAGTCTTACAACAATTACAATACATGGCTGAAAACATGTTGGCATGTTAGCAGGCTTCTGAATTAAGCTAAAGTTCCAAGACACACCGTTACACCATACATCACTAACCCCAAGTGCGGGGCGTTGGATCCACTACTTACTCCTCAAAGAAAAGATTACGAACTCTCTTGGCTATGTGGGACAAGCTGAGGTGAAAAGTCCTTTCATGTACAAATAAGGGGGTATTTATAGCCAAGGGTGAAATTGACCCCTATGGCTGTTTGACTACCCTCATGATTGTTTGACTTCCATGACTTTTCAACTCTACATGACTCTTTGTACAACAAGTGCTCTCTTGGACTTCCATGTTACATTACATTGATTGACAACATAGGCCATAGTAGAGATGTGGGCGACATGACTCAACATGATAGTGTTGGTACATTTGTGTTGTTGCCGGAGTGCATGTCGAGCTACAGTACTACTGGGTGATGGATGTCTTCATGGTGTATCATAGCTTCATATTTGCATGGCGAAGTGTGTGGAGAATTTGATGGTCTTTGGTTTGCTTGATGAAGCTTTGGCATGTTGTTCCTTGCTTGCATGCTGGGAAGCTTGACAGGATCATATGTTTCTGAAGGTGCATGTTTGTCCGTTCATCCATGACCACATCTTTGCATGATCAACCATTCATGAGCACCTCTCTTTGCATGCGTCATTCGTTCATCCATTGGTGAACTTGTCCTTCTGTATGTGCTCCCTTTGTTCATCCCTTTCATTGTTGCACCATGTTTATTAGTGTACCTGTGCCTGCATTCACTCATGACGAGATGACATTAAATCTAAAAACTTCTTAGTCTACCATGACACATGATAATTTCGGATGCAAGTGATCAGGAGAGGAAACAAGGTTGTGAAGCAAGATGATGGCTCTGGGCACTGCTGATGAAAACTGTGCAATAGTCATTGTGATGAAGATGGGCAATCCAAGTCAACAGTGACTGTCTGCGAGGTCTGGCTTGGCTAGAAGGAAAAATTGCACAAATTTTCGGAGGGACAGTCCAAGCTGCAAGAAGGCAAGGTAGGCAGGATCTGTGTAGTTTCCAGAACGAGCGGGAAACAAGGGCTGGAAGGCCAAATTTGCACAATTTTCTAGAGGAACAGGCCAGGCTGCAAGGAGGGTCAGCAGGGAGAGATTGCGTAGTTTTTGGGAGGAACTACTCGGGAGCCTGGCAGCCAAAACTGCGCAATTCCCAGAGGGAATTGGAAGTTGGTTATTGCGTCACTGGTAGCCAAAACTTTGCAATTCCCAGAGGGAACTGGCAGTTGGCTGTTGGGTCATTGGCAACAGAAACTGTGTAATTCCTGGGAGGAATTGGCAGTTTGCTGCTAGGAGCTGTTAGAGAGGAGAACTACAGTGAGGATGGGAGGCTAATTTGTTGATCATCTCTGTGCAATTTCTGAGTTGAGTAGACTGTTGGGCAGTAGAAGGCCTGCTCATGAAAACTGCATAATTTCTTGGATGAGCAATTGGTCGACTGTTGAGATGACTGACTGGGAAAACTGCGCAATTTTCTGAGGGAGACAGGGACGGGCACTTGGTGTCTGTCCGAATTGTCTGTGCAATTTCCTTAATCAATCGAGTGGGCAAGGTCAGTAGCCTCTGTGCAATTTTGAAGGGGAGTCAGTCCCGGGGTAACTATTGGATCCGACTATCTAGGTGGCCAACATGAGATCTAATTGAATTGCTTACGATTAACGTAGCTTGGAAAGACTTCCTTAGTGCTTCTGCGCTGCTTAGGGTGACATTCGATCGAGTTAATTGCAAGGTGGTTGTCCGACTATCAGAGGGGAGTCTGGTCATCATAACTTAAGCAAAAAATGACTAAGTGTGTGAACAGTCGAAAGATGAATAGGTGATCATGCAAACACACACTCACATGACTAGACAACAAGATGACTCAAACCATCCAGACACACATGTTCAACATGATTGACCGTCGATGCAAGCGACAAGCGCGACGCTCGTGATTGATCGTCGATTGACCATGATGGTGCTTGTACGACAGTGAATGTGACTTCGTTTGTGATTGCGACTGATGCTTTCATAGCGGACACAACAAGTACACACGAAGCGAAGACTTTGAGCATAACCATAACATGGTCGCCAGCATTACTTAGACACCAACATGCAAAAAATTGAATGAAATGCACAAGCAAGGCGGATGCAAAGACTCACATGAGCTCACGGATTGAACGCGAGCGTGTGTAGTCATCAAGTGAAACTCTCAAGGGAGGCTACGAAATTGGGTGCAGGCCAAAATTTTAGAGGGTGGTTGTAGCTGCTACTACACTTGGCGACACACTGGTAGAACTCCAACTTCTCTGTTTTAGTTAATTGCTAGCATAGGGCCTTGGTCTTTCGGGGAGTATTGAATCAATGTGAGGGCTACTTCGTCTTCCCCACTTACCCCATGGACATACATGGTTCACCTTTTGCCAACTAAGTCAAACACAATCAAAGGTTGTGCTTAATATCAATGTTTTGAATTCGGGAAGGGTAGTTTAGCTCGCGAGTTGAAGATTTTTAGAGTATAAGTTTTCATCTTTGGTGTTGCTCCACTACTAGCAGGCCCGGACAGTACCCTGGTGGAGTCACGTAGGAACACACACATTGCTTCGTTACCAAGGAGCCTAGTCAGTACCCCGGTGGAGTTGCATGCTTCACCTCTCTATGCAGGAAGCCTTTCTCTTCTTTCACCTTTGTATTTTTTCAAGAGGACTGTGCATAGGCACTTATTTATTTTTTGAGGTGGAATAGGGATCTCGAATTATGAGAGCAGAATAGTTTTTTGCTTCAGAGAAGCATGTAAGACCTCTGACATAGGTTTGCTTGTTTAGATTTTCCCCTTCTCCATTTCTACTAGTTGGATGAGCTTGAACACACAGAGCAGAAGGTTAAGTATAGGCATGGGGCTTCCTAGTGTGGACACAGGTTCATGGTTAGACCAAAACTTCCCTTGCAGAAGGTTCATATTTTATGTCAAGACTTCATCGGCCGAAGGTTATAACCAAGCACAGAGAAGACGAACATAAGAATAGCCAAGTGCTACAGTGTCACAAATTTCTTCAAATTTCAGCCACATACTCTCTTCAGAAGCCAGAACGTAGTAGTTGGTAGCACTTATTTCTGGAAACAAAAATAGCAATATATGAAACTAACAAAACGAACATGAACAAAAATAGTACGTAGAATCAAACAAAGAAAAAACAGATATAATAAGCAAGGCAAACAAGATGAAAACAACAAGTAGCAAGCAAACAATGTACATGGCACAGGTGCAGCCCAACCTATTGAAGGTAATGCTTGAGATCTTGGTCATTGAATGGAAGGTTCTCAATCCTCTCGTCAAGTGATTGCAAGTGATATGTATGTGGGCCAAGCTTCTCGTAAATGAGTGCAAGTCCATCGAGCTCCGCTACCGGAACCTGGTTGGCATTCCAAAAGATCTTCAAGTTAAGACAACACCATTGTTTCAACTACTGTGTGCAACATGGGCTTGGATGATGGCACAGGGTATTCTGGGAACGATTCAATTTTCTAAAATAAATGCATAAGCATATTTTCCCAGATTTTTTGCGTGTGGAATATAAATTAGAAAACAAAGTGTGATGATGAACTTTGCAAGTAATCCAACCATCCAAAAAGTTAGTTAATTTTTTTCTATATAAGGAGTGCAAACAACACGTGTGTGTTACCTGGTGTTCACTGTAATATCTTATCTCCTCCTTTACTTGTAATCCCGTGCTGGATTGCTCATGTGTAGTGTGTACTCAGCTCATCATCTTCCCATGCAGACCCATTCTGGTACTGTTCAGTCAAGCAGTCAAAGACTTGTCACTGCTGCGGTGTGTAGATTATACTGAGATTGGTTATTTTTGGATCATGATAGGTTTCCAAGTTGCTATGTTTGTTCGTAATGGTGATCCTTTGTAAGCTCAACACGAGCGCTTCATACTTAGCAGTGTTTTTGTGCACTCGAACTTCAAGTATCCTGAGATCATGCATTTCTGTTGTTTTGGATGATTAAGATATAACTGGTCCTTGAGCCATCATGTGTCTCTGATCTGTCAAAATCCATGGCCCACAACTGATCTGTACATAGACCGTTTGGCATGCTAGTACTGTTGCGGCTACTACTGCTACTATCGGTACAATGAACTGTACAAGTTTCATTACCATCAATTAGGCAAGGAAGGAGTCCCATCTATCTCTATTATGAGGTTGGAGCTAGTCATGCAGGATAACACTCCAATGTCATTTCAATGAGGCAGTTACCAAACATGAATTCTGTGAAGGCCAATGGTTTGTTCTTGTCGTTAAGGGTAGTGACATTGTGTTTCATATACCTCTCGGATAACACTCGGATTTGGTTTCATTTGCCCTTGTAAGGAAGCCACATGTGAGACTAGTCTGTGGAAAAATATCCAACTTGCTGGACCAGTCTCTGATGAGTAATAGACCATATGCTTCTAGTATGTCTAGAACAACTATGTTGATGCATTGGTGGACTTGATTTTCATGAGATAGTTGGATGATCACATCTCGCAACTCATCAATGGCTGGTACTGATGTTCAATCGAGTTGGATGATTCTTGCAGATGTTTCGCTCCATTGTGCATTGATCTTCTTAGCAATGGAGAG
Source organism: Pinus taeda (assembly GCA_000404065.3). Taxonomy (NCBI): domain Eukaryota; kingdom Viridiplantae; phylum Streptophyta; class Pinopsida; order Pinales; family Pinaceae; genus Pinus; species Pinus taeda. Next base: position 80,229 of record APFE030265133.1, on the reverse strand, counting down.
CAACCTGACGTTGGCTGCCGCTCCAGAATCAACCAAGTAGTTGTGGAAATTGTAGTTAAAAACTTCAAACGAGAGTAGGAATGGAGGGTACCCCAAGTTTTCTTCTTCCATCTGGAGTGTGTTGAGCACAATGGATAGTGATCCGGGAGGTGTGTTTGCTCCCTTGCTAGTGAAGGTTGCGCTGTCCATTGCTGTCTGTCCCATTGCGTGCAGTAGGATATCTTGCTGACTCTAGACCTTAGCTAACTCAAACAAGATGATTTTTGCTCGAGTTTTCTTCATGTCTTCAACAATGTTGTAATCCAGAGGTGGAAGACTTATTGAGGTTTTCAGGGTGGAATGAATATATGTGTTGTCCGGCGGGGTGTTTTGCAACTTGTTGCTCATGGATGTAGTCTTATCTGCCGCGATCTTCCTGGACTTGCTTTGTGTTTTTTTCCTTGGGGTGGCTAGTGGATCAGCCTTATTTATCATTAGTCTCACCTTATCTTGCATTTCCCCAAGTGTAGGAGGAGCCCCTTTACTCCTAAGTTTGTAATGATCATTTTTCTTTTGGGGCTGCTTCTCAGTGTTCGTCTTTGACATTACTTGTGAGGACTAATATGCATTCACCACATGCCCATAACTTAATGTTTCATCAGGTGTAGCCTCTTCATCATCATTAGTGACTTCCGGCTGCTCTTGCATATGGATTTCCGCATCAACTGTATGACTGCAGACAGAGCTGATGACTCGCTTCTAATATGAACAAGAGTTCTCAGGGGTGATGTTCTTCATGGAAGGAACATAACTTAGGATCTGTGCATTGTTCGAGTTGGAACACAGGCTTTTGCGTAGTTTTTGAAGCAAAATCGTTATTGCTTGATGAACCAGTTGATGAACTGTTTTCTTATCTCTGTCTGGGCAGACGACTGCTTGCAAATGTTTCTATTTTCTGTTTCTTGAGCTCGGACACTTCCGTGGTCAAGTTCTTGACAAGGAGAGTAAGGGTCTTAATATCAGTTGCTTCCTTGTCTCTACCCTTTCTCGTCATTACTTGGGGCTTCCTTAGAGTCCTTCGTTGATCATCCTTGATGACTTCGATTGCGCGCAAGTCTTTTCAACATCAATAGCCTCTTTGCAACTTTCTAGGAGTGTTGGTTTCGCAGCTCGCTTGACAAACTGCGTGATGCTGGTAGGTAGTGCAGACGTGTAATAGTCAACAGTGATGGTGTCATGAGGTTTAGTGTCTGTTGCAAACTTGTTCAAAATACGTGTAAACCTTTGATTGAAATCTTTCACTTTCTCTTTTCCCTCCATCTTAAGGCTTCCCAATTCTTTGAGTAGCATGGCTAGGGTCTTGTCATCAGCAAAATTTTCAAGGAACATATGTTTGAAAGCACCCCGGTTTTGTATCAAGTTGGGTGGAAGGCTGTGATACCAAGCAGTCGCGAGCCATCTCAGGTACATGGGAACAATATACATGCTACATCGTCATAACGTACCTCAAGGGATGCCACTGTAGGTAGAAGTTTTCTAAGTGGTCTTTAGCCTTCACCGTGCTATTAGGGTTGAACTTGATGTTCATTCTCTCTACTCGCTTCGACATCTTGTGCAGAACAACTGGGAGAGCTAATGGTCCCTGAGTCATCCATTCAAGATTTGGGTCAGCCATCTCTTTTTTTTCTTCATCCTCTTCCTCTTCTTCGGAGTTTGATGGTTATAGCTCTGAGTCGGTTGGTTTGTCTCCACCTCTACCTCCTTTGTTGCCTTCCCCTTCACCACCTATACCAGAGTCTAATCCCAAGATCACAAGAGTGTCTTGTTCACCTTGCCAGAAGACTAGATGTTCCTCTCTATCTTAAATAGCTTTTGCCAGACCGTCAAGTGTGGCAAGGACTACTTCTTCCACCGAGATACAAAAACTCCGGTGGGAGTGGTTTTATACTTCTTTGATGCATATGGAAGATGTTGTATGCCTGAGATCAATTGGACTACTTTCCCGAACTAGCGAGTGATGGGAAGGACGGATGGGATGGACGGAGTGAAGGTGTTGATATGGAATCTCGTGTTCAATTATGGGAGGTTAGGAGTAACCAACTACAAAGTTGTGTTTAGGTGAGAGGGAGTGTGAGTTATTTCCTTTACCAAATGGTTGATGAATGAGTGTGAGGGGAATTTCAGCCATATACAACTGGTTGCCCTCCTTCTAGTGCCAGAAATGTTAATGGTGCCAGACCCACTAACATTCAAGGGATCACCCCATTATGAAGTCCCAACTATACCTCATACCATTTGGTGTGGGAGTCCCATTTGGTATGATGGCCCGGTTGCCATTGTCTTAAGGATTTTCCCCAACTCTTGCTTGTCAGCACATGAGAGTGGTCTACTTTGCCTTCAAGAAGTGAGGTTCGCGTGCCTAGTGAGTGTAAGTGTCACTTGTGTCAATGGTTCTTTCACTGTAGAGGGAGAGGGTGGGAGTGAGTCCCAAGTTGGTTGGGATGAAGTCCCAACTCAACTATGGACACAAAATACAATAGGACATGCACATCTTTCAGAGGAGCAATCCACACAGATGCGACAATCACAACACACAAGGTAAGATAACATGTACACCACTCAGTGGATGAGTCCACATGAGTGAAATGGTTGTTACAACAAGTTTTATGTGAAATGTCTGTCTGATGTTTGAGAGAGTAGTCTACATGAGCAAGACAATGTTAACAACATATACAACACATTTCCCTTAATAGATTATGTATTACAACAAGTGAAATAGTTTAGATGTAGAACATAGGTTAAAGCAACATGCATCACAATTGTTAAAGGTTAGTCTTACAACAATTACAATACATGTGTGAAAACGTGCTAGCGTGTTAGAAGGCTTCTGAATTAAGCAAAAGTTCCAAGACACATCGTTACACCATACATCACTAACCCCGAGTGCGGGGCGTGGATCCACTGCTTACTCCTCAAAGAAAAGATTAGAGATTCTCTTGGCTACGTGGGAGTAGTTGAGGTGAAAAGTCCCTTCATGTACAAATGAGGGGGTATTTATAGCCAAGGGTGAAACTAACCCTTGTGGCTATTTGACTACCCTCATGATTGTTTGACTTCTATGACTTTTCGACTCTACATGACTCTTTGTACAAGAAGTGGTCTCTTGGACTTCCACGTTACATTACATTGATTGACAACATAACACATAGTAGAGATGTGGGCGACATGATTCATGACATGACTCAACATGACAGTGCTGGTACATTTGTGTTGCTGCTGGAGTGCATGTCAAGCTACAATGCTACTGGGTGATGGATGTATTCATGGTGTATCACAACTTCACTAGGCTGCAGGAAGGCAAGGTAGGCATGATCTGCACAGTTTCTGGAACGAGTGGGCAGAGGGGCTGGAAGGCCAAATGATGAGCCTCATCATTAAGTAACTATATGGACCTTAATCCACCTCCTAGCTTAGTTAAATCAAGTCTTCTCACAATTTATTACATATTTTGATTGTATTTTGTTTAATGAGATGAGTCAAAGTGAGATATTATGCCTAGTGGACTAATGTGCATTAATTGTAGCTTTTTGAGAGAAAATCATGGAAATTTTGGCTTATTAAAGGCTGAAACTCGAATGATACAAGGAGAGATTGTAGGAGGTAAATTCTCCTCATTTACTCCTCACTCATTCGAATATTCCTCCATCAATCACACTAGCTCGAAGTACAAGCAGCCAAGTCATGGAGATCAAAAGGGAGCCGAGCAAGTGACAATTAAACAGCTAGTTTATCTTGAGTTTGGGAGTCGAGCCTCCCTAGATTTAAGGAATTCATTGGAGACTTCAGTTGTATAAATAAAGAGGCCTAGAGCCTCATTAGGATTCAATTTTTTCTGTAAAAACACTAGTCATTTTCGAGTTCAAGACTTGTGGAAGACATTGCTATGTAATTTTCTGTTTTGATCATGAGAATGAGTGTTTCTTTGATCCAAAATTGAGTTAACTTAGAGGGCTAAAGCTCTTAGGTTAGGGCCCAACCCTAGTAGCAAAGGCTCCTCTTCTTGTATTTGTATGTTTAGTTGATTTCATAGTTGAATTGTCTTTAGAATTATTTCATTGCAAGTAGTAGTAGGCTTGATTAGTTTTCTTCCATTTGTGCTTTACTTCAACAATAGCTTAGAAGAGATAAAGGATCATCAAAAAATTATCAATAGGTGGTTTTTTCCTCACTCCTTCCTTCAGGGATCATGGTTTGAGGAAAGAACTCCTATGCAGTCCCAAAAAGACAGAATTCTACTTTCTCATGGAATTTAGGGTTTTTTGTACTTACACCAGCATTTTATTAGTTTGCAAGAGTAGGATTTAGTTATTATTTCTTCTATATTTAGTATTACATTAGATCTCTTCAATGTTTTAGCTCATTCTACAATTTTTCCTCATGCATGAAGTAGGCAACTATCTCATGAAATTCTGTTTTCCCTAGTTAATTGAAATCCTTCTTGTTTACATGATTTTTGGGTAAATGTCAATGTTTGATGCAGTGCAAGTGTTAAATAAGTACATAGAGATTTCATGATCAACAACCTCATTCCAACTTCATCCACCCATGATCATTCCTTGCCTTCACTAAAACCCTCACTAATTTCATAATTTCACAAGAATACTTCTCCAATCTTGTTGAGAAAATCCATCCATCTCACACTCTGCTTTTGAGCTCTGAAGTGGTCCTAGGTACTCCCTTGCCTCATTCCATCCACAAAACACCTTCCCTAAGCCTTCTGTTAGCTTCAAAATCCCTCCTTTTTCTCTTGGTTGTATCCTGTAGAAATACAGGGGATCCTATAGGTTTTCAGGACATCCTGTAGAACACATTAGGAAATCCTGTAGGTTTACCTGTAGTGGCATGTTTTGAGGCTGAATTGAGGAAAAATCCTTTATGAAGCTAGAAAAGGACCCCTACTGGTATCCCAAGCCTTCTGACCATTCACCATCATCCATAAGCCACCTGCCACTTCACCAAAAGAGATTAGCTTTCACACTTTTAGATAATAAAAAAAAGGACAAAAAGAAAAACATATTTATTTTATTCATTTACATGCACAATAGTAGAATGTTTGATGTTTTAATTTGCGTGCCTAGGACAATAGGATTGCATCCATGTTAACTTAGCATTATTTTGAAGTAAAGCCTCTTAGAAGTTATCTAGAAAAGTGGTGTGTTTTAGCATTTGATTTTAATCTTTTTCCTTACTGCAGTAGACAAGCTTTCTCTTAGTGTAGACTTCTCTTTTCCTCATTGGTAATCAAGCTTCTTCTGAATCCATAGAGGTCTGGTTTGAAAAACCTTAGTGGTCTATCGCCACCTTAGCAGTGACAAAGAGCAAACCCATCACATTTACTTGTGTATACAACAATGTCACCTCCAAGTTTATAGAACCCCGGGTTGATAAAGTAAAGTTGGTAGCCCCAGGAGTTGCAACATTCTTGCTGCAATACTCGTGCTCATTGTCGAGTAGTAAAAAGGGTCTTTTTCACCTCTATTTACCCTACATTAGTTGTCAATCCATGAACGATTTGTTATCTCGAAGAGTGTACTCAATTTGAGGCAGTCATTTGTCAAAGTAATGCTAGTAGTATAGTGCTCTAAATACAAGAGTAAACGGATACTTGGAATAAGATCTACTTGCAAAAAGAAACCTAAGACTCAAATCATGTGTTCATAAAGCTATAACAATTTATTAGTCAAGGGTACAGTAATGGTAGCTCTTCCCTCTATAAACTGATGCAATTAAAAAGCACTCAAAGAAATGATCATCAAACTGGGAACTAGACAGCATGTGTCCATGTTCACTACAGTCTCAGACCTTTTGCACACCAAAGCGATGATAACTTCAAATGATAAGAAATGGAACAACAACTATCCTTATAAACAAGATTGAACAACAAAACCTTAACCTACGGAAATGAATGCAATAATAATTATAACTTACACGAATTAAGTAACAACCTTTGAATTGAACAACAAACATAAATGGAATAGTAGACTAACATAAATAAAATATAGAACAACAACTTAGATCAAATATGAATGTACAACAAACCAGATTAAACACGTGACACACCTAACATTAAAAGGAACAATAATCTGAGCTTCGATACAATAAATATGAATCACAGCTATAAAGTAACAGTAATTTCAATCACAATGGAACAACAATCCTGAATGAACAACAATCACAATTTAAGAATAAATCATACAGTAATACCGATTCAGGAACAAACAACACTGTTGATCTATAATCTAATGGCAAATTGTAAGGAACAACAATGTTATATCAATTGTCAAAAGGAACAACAACGCGATATAAAGTTAGAATGAATAACATAGCATTCCTGTTGCAGATAATAATGTTACTTAGTCAAGTATATATAACAGAGCCGATATGTAAAACAGTAAAGCATGTTAGATTACTGAACAGAGTAAATGGAAGAAATCAAACCACACATAAATCAGAATTAATGGTACAGGAGCAAGTGATCCACCAGGGCCGGGCCCTTAGCCTCTAGGGACTCACTACTTAGGGTTACTCCAGAATCAACAATAGAACGACAACCAGATTTATATATTAAAACATTAAACAGAGTTACAGTGAATCGCTCTTCAAAGAGAGTCATTGATCAAAGTTCAAGTACCAAGAAGAATTTCATAAAAATAACAATAGTTCTCTCCCCCAAGCTAACAATGCTACCCCTTCTTATAACAGCCGAGCGGCGATATCAACGATATAGAAGATTGTTAAGATACCGATCCCTCAGGATCAAAGGATCTTGAGGGATTTGCCAAGCTATTAGCTCTCAGTTGTCCTCTTGTTCTTTTGCACCGATTGGATATCTCCTTTTCCTTTTTTCTAGCTGTTATGCTGCAATTTGGATCACCTTGTTTGAACGTGGTTCCCTATCAAAGGGACAACAGTTAACTTGGCCTTGTTCTTTCCTTTGGGATGAAAGTCTTCCGTTTTCTCCTCTTTCTGCATAGAAAAAGGGTAATTATTAGTTATTTCACGTTACATATAAATCTTCTAGATTTTATCATAATCTCTTGTCCTGTACCTAGCTAATGATGCAAAAAGGTTATCAGTTTTGAAGAAAAGATAACAAAAATGAAAATAACATACCTTCTCCAGTGCTCAACACACCCCCTTGCTTACCCATTTTCATGGCCTCATGAAAACATTCTAGTTGACATGCAAGGTGGTGAGGGAGTAGGCTGGAGACGGGATCTCATGAGGAGGTCTACAGCCATGATGCCTAGCTAGGTGCTCAAAAAGATTTCCCGTCTGGCCCTCAAGCATTTCGTATAAGGCTTGGCATCCTGGTGCAGGGTGCCAAATGATCGGACTTCGGAACCTACAACCTAACCAAGATGGCCCTTCCCTCAAAATAAGATCACCATAGAGGCCCAAGCGATCAGCAACTAACTTAAAGTTCTCATAGTTAAACGGTTCCCTATGTTGGATATTTGGATTAGAAGTCTAATATTGAAATTTAGCAGCTGCAATGGCAAGTTCTTTAATGGTAAAGAAATATTCTATCCCTTGTCGATTGATTGTTGTATGAATGGGTCCTAATGCTTCAATCACGCCCGAAGTCCTCATTAAGTTCCTATGTTTATTCCATAACTACAATGGATCTCTAGGCTCAGCTCTCACCCATAAGTCTAATATGTTTTCTTGTCTTTGGAAGGCATTGTAGGCTTTAAGCCATTTTATTTGATTAACTCCAAATGAAATAAATGCCTGCAGTTGGATATCCCCAACGAAAGGGCTAGGATTCTGCTCTGTTTCTTGATCTAACACAAGGTTGTGCAAATAGAATTCGCATAATAATCTCTGAACCTTCACTCCATAGTGCTTACAACAATTTATGAAGTCATCAATAGTGTTTATTTCTATAGGGGCTCCTGCTTTGACAACCTTAATTTTCAATTGCAAATATCTTTCCATTAAAAACAAAGCATAATTCTTAGCAGGTGCTCTACATGCTAGGACGTTAGTATACAAAGAGCATAAGGTATCCATTTGTTTCATAACTACATCTAGCCTATGACTTACCTTTGTGACTCTTTCTTCTTCCTTTAGCCATCCTTCAAAAGCCCGACTTTCGGATAAATTGACATCCCTTAACTGCTATTGTAATTCTTCATACTTTTCTCGAAAAACAGCTTGTTTTGTAAGTTTTTCTACTACTTGTTGGGCTTGCATCAAACCCTCTCGCAGGGTTACTATCCTCGGGTCACTATCCCACATAGTAGTTGTAAGCGAGAGGTTCACTTGAATCTTCTTATTGCGTCGTTCCATAGTTATGGTTCAAATTTCCTCAGAGGACTGTGCCTCTGTCTGAATTTCTTTATCACAGGCCGTTATGTTGTCTGTTTGTATTTCGACATGGGTAACAGCGGAATGTTGTTCCTTTTGATTTTGAATAGTAGGCTGGACCCGAGTCCCCTTCACCTTTTTCCTAAGGGGATTCGTCGGAGTGGTTGTATGCTTTACCATCGGGGTTCTTTTTGCTTTCTTCCCCATATTCAGAATCCTAATTTATTGTCGAAGTCGCGCTATTACATTAAGCAATATTTACTGCTCTTTTCATAATCTTTTGATTTCTTCCATTTTATTGGAAGGAACAACCGTTCGCTTACTCAGGCCTAGACTTTCTCCTTGACCAATTTCTTGATTTTCCTCTTGGGGTGCTTCCTCATTATTCTGTTGATCAGGTTGTTTGGGGGTAGAAACCCTAGCTTGTTCTGCAATTTCCTGGGTAACTTCTTCTTCCCCCCCTTCTTCTTCATAAAATTCTTTCGGTATATTCTGGCTTGGAACAAATTGTTCCTCTTCTTCATCCTCATCATTTTTCTCTCCATATGCACTTTCATCATGGCTGGAGTGGTTCTCTTCTTCTTCTTTGTCACATAACTCTTCGGATGCACTCTTATCATGAACATAGTTCTCCTGTGGTTCTTCTTCAGTGTGGAGGTTTAGTGGGCTGAGAGGTTGAGTATACTCTCCCATATTAGCTAGAATCTGAGCCAATTCATCTTCTCGCAATGGATTTTGCAACGGGCTTTCCTCTCGTTGCTCTGTTTCTTCTTCCGCCTAACCAGATTGCTCGGTCTCTCCCTCTGTTTCTTCCTCATCATTCAATTCTCTTTCGTTCTCTCCTCCTTCCAATTGTGGGGGTTGCTCATCCCCTGAATCATCTATCTCCACTGGTTGACTGTTGTTCCCTTAGGAATTTTCCAACCTCCCTTTGATATATGCCAATCTGACAAATTTCCTTCGTTTCAATGGTCTATTCGATGTACTTGCAGTATGCTTTCGTTTGGGGGCTGGCAAAGCCAGTCCCCCGTCTATTGTAAAAATTAGTTCTTCCCAACTGCTCTATTGCTGAGCAAGGCTGTAGCTAACTATCAATTGTATCAACCCATGATGACTTACTACTGATTCTATGTGGCGATATTTCTTCATGCTTAAGGCAATATCATGTAATAAAGAATTTAAAAACGCAGGCAAATTCACCGTGCATTTTTGTTTTAATACAGCTAAAAGCTTAAGGTGGCGTGGTCTTACCACGTCTTTTTTGCCTTCATAGGTGATGTAATTCTAGATGATCTTTGCCAATTCTACCCACGGTTATCCCAAGGCTGCTGGTACAACTCCCTTTCGACTTCGAGTCAGGTTCTGACCTTCATCTTGGAAGATTTTGATGGCGTCTCGCAGTCTTACCTTCTTCAGAGTCCACACAGATCCAGTGGTTTCCAGTCCTCAAACCTCTACAATTATGTCATCGGTGACTGTTATCTGTCTCCCTCTTACCATGGAGTGATATTCTTGCAAGGTTTGCAAAAATTCAATTGCCACGGTCTCGTTGAACTGTTGCAGATGATTGAGATAAATTATCCATCCTACCCTTGTTAGGAATTCTCGTGCGGCATCAAAGACTATCAATATTGTGGTTCTCTACGAATTGATCTTCCTTCCATGCTTAACACACTGTAAAAACACAGAGACGACAATGGAACAATAGGTTGTTCAAGTTCTTAGCAACCAAAGAGAAAATGACGGAACAACGAGCTTGTACAAATTTCAAATTATGCTAATTGTTACAGAGCATAACACGGAAATAACTTTGAAACAATAAGCCATGCAAATTGGAAAACAATATACCGTTAAGCCTTGCTATTCCTGAGTAAAAGTTCTCCGAATGATAAAATGAATTGTATGCCAGTGAATTATGAGGTCACTTGCTCCCCCTTGCAATGTGATAGGCCATCCTTGGTCGTCAAAAGAGGGAGCGACATGCTAGACTGGCATGATACAGAGTGAGAAAGGAACAACGTATACCGAGATGCCATGTTTAGAAGAATGAGTAGATTGCCAAAATTGAGGTATATAATAGAATCTCTTAATAAATAAGAGAATGTCGTGATATGATGCGAGATTGAGAGGATAGGATAGCTGACGTGCACAAAAAGTTCAATGTAGTCACGATCAACTTTTTCCATCATGATGGATTGTAATAGATTTCATGTATTAAAAGTTCGGAGGAATTATGTTCATAATATTATTTGACCTATTACAAAGGTAGAAGAAGGGATTCATAACTACTATTGGTGTATAAAGAATGTGACTTCAATACCATCAACAGAGCTCTGCTGCCGACAGGTGTCCATAACCTTGACAAAGTTGTTTATTTCACCCATGGAACCATGATCCTTTGTATATGCTTAGGAACGTGCGGTGGAATGTTAAAATGGAGGCCATTATGCTGGCTTGGTAACCAGATAAATCATAATGCCATTCACTAGGAAGGAGTGAAAGGTGGGAGGCCGGCTCGTGATGAGACCTCCTATTCCAAGGACTTTTTATTTTTTTTGATGTGCCTCTTGGATCATATCCCTGGTGTGGTGGCCATAGTGAGAATGCCACTTCACTTTCTTCCTTATGATCATGATAGGCTAGCTCTCAATGAGACCCCCCCTCCTTCATTTGACAAACCATGTAAGCAAATTATATAAACATTTTTCTTTTTTAAAGTACTTTTCCTATTTATACACAAAGGGTGGTTCAACACTTCTTAAGAGTAGGGATGGTGGAAGAAGTCTTAACATCTTAATAGAAAAATATGCCCTTTGTTCCTATTCCTTAATAATGATCAAAGAGGATTATGGGATTTTAGAAGAAACCATCATGATAAAGATAACCAATCATATCGGTATCAGTAGAACAGTGACAACAAAATGATCAATAGTTGTGTCCTTTCCTCTTTTCTCTTATCAATTCAGAGCAATTTCTTGTAAAGATAGTGACTTTTATGTAATTTGCTGATTTCAGTATCCTCTAGTTCTTATATTCATTGCATAGGTGTATAGTTGTGTTTCAAAAGTGATCCAAATGATAAAACACACAAAGAAGGAAAAGATAAAACAAATACTATGTACAAAATCGCAAGCAAAAAGAAAGAAAAACTCGAAACTGTTGTGTACTAAGAAGAATAGCAGCAAAGAAAACAAGTGTAAGCAAAACAATGCGAAAATGCTGTCTTTTCGAAAAAGGAACAACAGAAAATGCAAGTGTTGTTCCTGCGAAAAAAGGAACAGCGAAAAAAAAATAAATAAATAAATAAATAAATAAATGCCTCGTTCCTTCAGAAAAAGGAACAACATGAAACGAAAATGTTGTTCCTTTGGGAAAAGGAATAGCAGAAAAAATGCAAGTGTTGTTCCTTCTGAAAAGGAACAACAAAGTGGCAGAAATGTTGTTCCTTTGGAAAGGAACAACAGAGTGCACAAGTGCGGTTCCTTGAAAAAGGAACAGCAAAGTGGTGAAAATGTTGTTCCTTTTGAAAGGAACAACAAAGTTACATAACTGCAAAAATATATACAAAACAAAAGAATTATGTACAATGTGTAAGAGTAGTTGATTTGCTTACTGAACCAAAGGGGAGGAAGATTTCCCTTCCTGAACCAGAATCTGCATGTCGGAGTCTTCGCGGAGTTGCTGGTAGAAGGATTCCCGAGTAAGTGGTTTGCGGTATAATCGAACTCGGTGGCCATTTACCTTAAAGGTATGTCTAGATCCATCAATGGTGTTTAGAGTAATGGTGCCATTATCATGTACCTTCTGGATTTTGTATGGTCCCAGCCAGTGAGTCTAAAGTTTCCCCGGAAAATCCTGAAACCTGGAATCGTATAGGAGCGCCCAATCTCCTTCACGGAAGACTTTCTTTTTAATGAGGGCGTCGTGCCATTTGGCTCGTTGTTGTTGGATCAACGCAGTATGTTAAAGGGCAGAGAGCCTAATTTCATCTAGCTCATTGATCTGTTGTAATCTATTAATCTGGGCCTCGTCTAAATCTAGACTGACTTCTTGTGATGTTCGCAGTGTTTGTATTTGAAATTCTATTAGAAAGATGGGTTGCTTTCCAAATACTAGCTGGTATAGTGAATAACCGGTAGTACTTCTCCATGTTGTTCTGTATGCCCACAAGGCTTCTGGAAATCTTGAAGCCCAATCGCGTCTATGTGATGCAATGGTTTTTGTTAGTATTGCTTCTATTATTTTATTTGTGCTTTCTACTTGACCATTTGCCTGTGGGTGGTATGGAGTAGTAATTTTATGTTGAATATGATAGTTTTTTAGTGTTGTAGCAATTTTATTACCAGCCAACTGTGGCCCTCCATCCGTAATTATATCTCTCGAGAAGCCATATCATACAAATATGTGGAACAAGAACTGTATGACGAAATCCTCTGTAGCTCTCGGCAATGCCTCTGCTTCAACCCATTTGGTGACTTATTCTGTTGCTACCAGAATATATGTTTTCTAATTTGATGATGGGTTAATTGGACCAACAAAATCAAGCGCCCATTGTTCAAATGGTTTAATAACTAGCTATGGGTTCAGGGGAATTTCATCAGACTATTCCGAGCGTCCTACTCTTTTGCAGTTGTCACAAGCTTGAATGAAATTCTTTGCATCTTTGAAGATCGCGGGCCAATAATACCCTGTTTGTCGCACCTTGTGACCAGTTCTCCGATCTACGAAATGTCTGGCTTTCAAGATGTCAAAAAATTCATCTTCATGGATGCATCTCCTGATGTGCATATATGCCCCTGTATGAAACAGGTAGCCCTCAATCCAAGAAAATCAAGTACTACGCTAGATAATTTGCTTTTATTCATTGGGGGTCAGATGTTTCGGTAATTTGCCTACTGCTAAATAATTTGCAACATCAACATATCAAGGTGTTTTAACAGTGATAGTGAACAAATGTTCATCTAGAAATTGATCTTCGACCGCTGTTGCATCCACTGGTTTTGGCATTCGTGAGAGAAAATCAGCTACAAGATTTTCTTTTCCAGGTCGGTCCTTTATTTTGATATCGAATTCCTGCAATAAAATCAGCCATCTGGTTACTGTACCATTTGTGATTGGTTTATTGCCTAAATATTTTATGGCAGAGTGATTTGTATATAAAATAACAGGATATCTAGTGATATAATGCCTAAATGTATTGACGACATGTATTACAGCTAAAAATTCCTTTTCAGTCACAGTAACATTCAATTCGGCAGGAGACAAGTTTTTGCTAATATAGTAAATCGCATATGGTTTTTTATCTTCTTCTTGCCCAAGTACTGCTCCAATAGTTGTGTCTGAAGAATTTGATAAAATTTGAAATGGAAGGTCCCAATTTGGTCCACGGAGTACTGGGACTATTGACACAAGTTCTTTTAGATCCTCAAAAGTGCGATCACATTTTTCTATCCAAACAAAGTCAACATTCCCTGTCAGTGCATATAAAGGTGCAACAATATGAGAAAAATGTTCTATAAATCTTCTATAATAACAAGAAAATCCAAGAAAACTGCGTACCTCTGTCTGAGTGGTAGGAGTAGGTATTAACAAGATTATTTGAATTTTGGCTGGATCTACCTGTATTCCAACTGCTGAAATATAATGGCCTAGAATAAGTCCTTCAGTCATCATCATATAGCATTTTTCATGGCTCAGACAGAGCCTGGTGGCAATGCATCGCTGTAGCACTTTTCTAGTGTGTGCAATGTTGGGTCGAAATCATCTCCGTATCGTGTAAAAACATCCATATATACTTTGAGCCCTTCATTTATTAAATCTGAAAAGATGCTGAGGATAGCCCTTTGAAATGTGGCAGGGGCATTGCATAGGCAAAAAGGTAAAACTTTGTAGGCAAATGTTCCCCAAGGATAGGTGAAAGTAGTTTTGTCTTGGTATTTAGGGGCAATTTGAATCTGATTGTATCCACTGAAGCCATCCAAGAAAGAAAAGAATTTTTTTCCTGCTAACGTATCTAATACCTGGTCAATGAATGGAAGGGGAAAGTGGTCTTTTTGTGTTGCTTTATTTAGCTCTCTATAATCTACACAAATCCTCCATTTTCCATTCTTCTTTGGCACCACTACAAGCGGAGAGACCCATTTGCTATCGGAGATAGGGCAAATAAAGTTCACATCTAAAAGTTTTTGAAGTTTAGCTTTTACAATGTCTTTTAGATGAGGGTTAAGTCTCCTTTGTGGTTGGCGAACATGCCTTGCATCCTTTTCTATGTAAATGTGGTGTGTACATAACCGAGGACCGATTCCTTTCATGTCAAGATAATCCCATGCAAATGCTTGATTGTATTTTCTCAGTAGTTGGATTAGCTTCTCTTCTTGTTCTGGAGTTAGGTTGCCATTAATGTTTAAAGTTTTTCCTGGCTCAATTTCTATAGTTTTGCTATTTGATACATAGGTAGTAGGTATTGTTTGATCATGAGTGTCTTTGGGAGGATCTTCTTCTAATTCATTATCAAATGTTGCTTCTATCATATGACATTGTATGTGAGATCTAGATTTAGTTTGGCTAAGAAAGTTGTTAATGACATCATCCTCTGTTTGATCTTTGAAATCGAGGGCATCTTCTATGGTTAATGGGGATCTAATATTTTCAGTGAGGTATTATACAAGATGTTTGTTAGTTTTCATTATTGTGACACTTGGCTGGGCTGGAGGATATAAGGCTATATTCTTGATATTAGCCGCTCTAGTTATGGTCATACTGCCTTGTCGGAAACCAATATAAGCGCTAGCAGTTGCAAGCCAAGGTCTGCCTAAAATCAATGGATGTCCATCAAGTCGGTTTTTGGGGTTTATTATCAGAAAGTCGGTAGGATACTCCCAAGAATCAATGGATACCATGACATCATGTAGTGTGCCTTTTGGCCTAACCACAAATTGGTCAGCGAGTTCTAATAAAGTGGAAGTTGGTTCTACTGATGTAATGCCCAATTTTTGACAAGTGGTGGTGGTTAGGATATTAATTGCAGCCCCTAAATCAACTAAGGAATTTGCAAAAGTTTGCCCATTGATTTGTATTGTTACTATTGGATTTCCTGGGTCTTCATATTTAACGGGTGTTTCTTTTCCTGATAATAGGTCGGATAAGGTGCCAACTACTTGGACTTTTGGGTTATTTGTTATTTTCCTCCTTGGTTTTTTTATACATAGCTCTTTGATGGTCTTTGCATATATTGGGATGTCTTGGATGGCTTGGAGGAGTGGAATTTTTATGTACAGATTTTTAAGTTCTCCCAGAATGTCAAAATTAGAATGTTGTATAGGTCGAGGTATAATTTATCGTTATGGGAATAGAGGAGAAGATGTGATTACTTGGTCATGAGTTTGCTGTTTGATCACATCCTCTTCTTGCAGTGGTTGTTCTATAGGTAACTGATTTTCAACTTGAGTTGTTTTATCTCCCTCTGTCTCTATGATGCACCCAGATCTTAATTGAAGGTCATTACACTCCCTTAGATCATTTTCTATCTCTGGTGTTTCAATTATTTGAATGGATTGGACTAGTCTGTTATTCGGATTAGGGTTGGGTTGGGCTGGGAGTTGCGGCCTTAAGTTAGACTAGGGGTTTTGTTGTAATGCCAACAATGTAGGTTGAGAGAGCAGAATGGTTCCTACTGGCTGATTCATCGATCTTTGCCAGTTTGTCTGCCAAGCTTGACTCTGTGAAGTAGGAGGGGACCATTGCGTTGGATATACATTGTTTTGCCAATATGGTGGGGCATAGGGAAAATTTGGCCAATTGGGTTGACTTGCTTGATTCAGCCATGGTGATGATGAAGGAAATGGTTGTTGTGACCAATTTGAGAATGGAGGTTGATTTTGCCACATAGTATTATATTGCTGAGCTTGATATTGTGGAGGCTGAAAAGAAGAAGCTGGATCGGAGAACATACCTGATTGTCATGGCTACCATTGACGACATTGGTTAAGTAGGTACACCGGTTCTGGCTCTTCTTCTGCTTCCTTGTAGACTGCTTCCAATCCAGGAAGTGAGGGACAACTTTCTGTAGAATGGACTTTTGTACAAATGGCACAAGCTTGAACTGCATCTAACGGACACTCTTTGTGGCTGTGTTTCTTTCTGCATCTGGGATAGAAGATTGCCAAATTTTATTCTGCATCTGGGATAGAAGATTGCCAAATTTTATTCTGCATCTGCTTGTTTCTGCTTGGCCTACATAATATCAAGTTGCTTTGTCAGAGTCCCCAATATGTGAGTTTTGAAATTTTCTAATAAATTTCCAATTTCTGCACGAGTTACTCCTTCTACAGAAATTTTGTTATCTCTTGCAAACCTATCATGTTCTACTGGTTTTAGTCTTGTGTTGCCTTTTGAACTCCTAATACATAAATTAATAATGTCAGCAAAATTTTCCTGATAAATATCTCCTTTTCCCATAATATTTACTGTTTCAATCCATTGTTCCTTCATTCCTCTAATTAATGTTGTTTTTAATACATTATCAAGTAAGGGTAATGATGCATAAGGATATCTTTGAATATTATACTGAAAACGCTCAACATATTTTTCTAATGTTTCATTTGGCCTAGCTACCATCTGAAATATTTCATCTTTTAACTCTCTAGACTTGCAATAATCTTGATATTTTTTTAGAAAAGACTCTTTCATTTGATCCCAGTTATTTATAACACCACCACCCAACCCCATAAACCATCTTAAAGCAGCCCCTTTTAATGTAGAGGGAAATAATTTTAGTTTCTGGGGATCGGTGGTATAGTCATAACCTCTACACAACACATCAAATTCAAACAAGAATGCATCTGAATCTTCTGATGTAAGACCATGAAATGTAGGGATATGCTCGAGAGGAATTGCTTTCATAGGAGCATTAGCTGCAGGGTCCACAATGGGATATTGTAGTGTAGAAGTTTGGGTGTTTGGCTAGTTTTGGGCCATTTGGTCAAATATATGCCAATAATCTTCTGGGATGTCTAGGAGGGTATTCCTAGGCTGATGAGGAGGAATGGCTTCAACAGGAATGGCCTTAACAACACTTCCTTTATCTGGGATGATGAGATTTCCTATTGCCCGGGGGGATTTTGGTTCTTGAGGTTCTTCAACTTCGTTATGGATGATTTTTGCAGCACTTCCTTTATCTGGGCTGCTTAATGGTGGAATTATCCTAAGAGGAGATCTTGGTTCTTCAGTTTCCCCGGTTTCTCCTCTCCCTTCATAGAGGTTGCTAAGGTTCCCTTCTTGCAATGATTTTGGGCTAGAATTCTCAATTTCTAACAGATGGTGATCATATGCCCTGAAGGGAACTAGTAGGTTGTCTAGAAGTAACTTTTCTAGGTCCTACTGAAGGCTGAGATTCTGCTTTCTTAAGGATTTCGTCTATGAAGGTTGATCGACCAAGGGTCACCGGCCCCTTAGCTTTATCACGCTTGGGTAGAGGTTTAGGATTCTTTTCAGGCTTTTTCTGCTTAGTCATGCACACTAATCAAATGGTAATTTCTACCCAAAAAAATAGCAACAAATCTGCAGGAAAGCGGGCAGGGGAGCAGGGCTATTACATGCTCCATACGCAGGTTCTTACCTTCCATTTTTAAAACCCAATTTTCTCCTAATAGGTTCTTACACTACTCTGGAAAAGAAACAAATGGCTACGCTCTTCCCCGGCAACGACGCCAAAATGTCGAGCATAAAAAGGGTCTTTTTCGCCTCTATTTACCCTACATTAATTGTCAATCCAGGAATGATTTGTTATCTCAAAGAGTGTACTCAGTTTGAGGCGGTCATTTGTCAGAGTAATGCTAGTAGTATAGTGCTCTAAATATAAGAGTAAACGGATGATTGGAATAAGATATACTTGCAAAAAGAAACCTAAGACTCAAATCATGCATTCAGAAAGCTACAACAATTTATCAGTCAAGGGTACAGTAATGGTAGCTCTTCCTTTTGTAAACTGATACAATTAAAAAGCAATCAAAGAAAGGATCATCAAACTGGGAACTAGACCGCATGTGTCGATGTTCACTACAGTCTCAGACCTTTTGCACACCAAAGCGATGATAACTTCAAATGATAAGAAATGGAACAACAACTATCCTTATAAACAGGATTGAACAACAAAACCTTAACCTATGGAAATGAATGCAATAATAATTATAACTTATAGGAATTAAGTAACAACCTTTGAATTGAACAACAAACAGAAATGGAACAATGGACTAACAGAAATAAAACATAGAACAACAACTTAGATCAAATATGAATGTACAACAAACCATATTAAACACGCGACACACTTAACATTAAAAGGAACAATAATCTGAGCTTTGATACAATAAGTATGAATCATAGCTATAAAGTAATAGTAATTGCAATCACAACGGAACAAAAATACCGAATGAATAGCAATCACAATTTAAGAATAAACCATACAGTAGTACCGATTCAAGAACAAACAACACTGTTAATCTGTAATCGAATGGCAATCTGTAAGGAACAACAATGTTATATCAATTGTCAAAAAGAACAACAACACGATATAAAGTTAGAATGCATAACATAGCATTCTTGTTGCAGATAATAATGTTACTTAGTCAAGTATATATAACAGAGCCAATATATAAAACAATAAAGCATGTCAGATTATTGAACAGAGTAAATGGAAGAAATCAAACCACACATAAATAAGAATTAATGGTACAGGAGCAAGTGATCCACCAGGGCTGGGCCCTTAGCCTCTAGGGACTCAATGCTTAGGGTTACTCCAGAATCAACGATAGAATGGTAACCAGATTTATATATTAAAACATTAACTAGAGTTACAGTGAATCGCTCTTCAAAGAGAGTCGATGATCAAAGTTCAAGTACTAAGAAGAATTTCATAAAAATAACAATAGTTCTCTCCCCCAAGCTAACAATGCTACCCCTTCTTATAACAACTGAGCGGCGATATCAATGATACAAAAGATTGTTAAGATAGCGATCCCTTAGGATCAAAGGATCCTGAGGGATTTGCCAAGCTGTTAGCTCTCAGTTGTCCTCTTGTTCTTTTGCACTGATTGGATATCTCCTTTTCCTTTTTCTAATTGTTATGCTCCAATTTGGATCGCTTTGTTTGAACGTGGTTCCCTATCAAAGGGACAACAGTTAACTTGGCCTTGTTCTTTCCTTTGGGATGATAGTCTTCCATTTTCTCCTCTTTCTGCATGGAAAAAGGGTAATTATTAGTTATTTCATGTTATATATAAATCTTCTAGATTTTATCATAATCTCTTGTCCTATACCTAGCTCATGATGCAAAAAGGTTATGAGTTTTGAAGAAAAGATAAAAAAGTAAATGAAAATAACATACCTTCTCGAGTGCTCAATGCTCATCACCAAATTTGTACAATTTTCTTGAGGAGTAGGCCGGGCTGCAAGGGGGGTCAACAGGCAAAGATTTCGCAGTTTTTGGGAGGAACTGCCTGGGAGCCTGGCAACCAAAATTGTGCAATTCCCAGAGGGAACTGGCAGTCGGCTGCTAGGTCTATGGCAGCCAAAGCTACACAATGCCCAGAGGGAACCAACAGTCGGCTGTTGGGTCATTGGCAGCAGAAACTGCACAATTCCTAGGAGGAACTGGTAGTCTGTTGCTAGGAGCTATTGGCGAGGAGAAATGCACTGAGGCTAGGAGACCGACCTGCTGATCATCTCTATGCAATTTCTGAGCTGAGTGGACTGTTGGGTAGTAGAAGGCCTTCTCATGAAAACTGCACTTGGATGAGCAGCCGGTCGACTGTCGGGATGATTGACTGGAAAACTGCGCAATTTTTTGAGGGAGACAAAGACGGGTACTTTGTGTCTGCTCAACCTATCTGTGCAATTTCCTCAGTCAGCCAAGTGGGCAAGATTAGTAGCCTCTTCACAATTTTGGAGGGGAGTCAGTCCTGGGGTGGCTGTCAGATTCGACTGTCTGGGTGGCTAGCACGAGATCTGATTGAATTGCTTGCAATTAGCGCAACTTGGAAAGACTTTCATAGTGCTTCTATGCTGCTTTGGGTGACAGTCGATTGAGTCGATGGTGAGGTGGTGGTCTAACTATTAGAGGGGAGTCTGATCATCAGAACTTAAGCAAAAAATGAGTAACTGTGTGAACGGTCAAAAGATGCATAGGTGATCATGCAAACACACACTCACATGACTCAACAACGAGATGACTCAAACCATCCAGACACACATGTTCAACATGACTGACCAACGATGCAAGCGACAAGCACGACACTCGTGATTGATCGTTGATCTATCGTGACGGTGCTTGTGCGACAGTGAATGTGACTGTGTGTGAGTGTGATTGATGCTTTCATAGCGGACACAACAAGTACACACGAAGTGAAGACTTTGAGCATAACTAGAACATGGTCACAAGCATGACTTAGACACCAACATGCAAAAACTTGAATGAAATGCACAAGTAAGGTGGATGCAAGGACTCACACGAGCTCAAGGAGTGAACCTGAGTGTGTGCAGCCACCAAGTGAAACTCTCAAGGGAGGCTCTGAAATTGGGTGTAGGCAAAAATTTTGGAGGGTGGTTGTAGCTGCTACAACCTGACCCTAAAGTCAAATGGACAACACATTTTAGATATTCTTTTTCACAGATTAAGAAGGCCATTTTAGAAGCCCCTGTACTAGCTAGTCCAGACTACTCAAAACCCTTTAATATCTTTTCCTTTGCCTCTGACACTACCTTAGCTGATATTTTACTACAAAAGAATGATGATGGATATGAGCAACCCATTTCCTTTTTCAACAAAGTAATGGGAGATGATGAGTTGAGATATCACATCATAGAGAAGCAATCATATGCCCTTGTCCAAGCCCTAAAACCATTAGAACCTATGTATTGCATTCTCCTATTATTGCTTATGTCATCAATAATGTATTCAAAACTATTTTAACACAACCTGGTACATATGGAAAGAGAGGAAGGTGGATAGCCAAGATACTTGAATTTCATCTTGATATCAAGCCTACCAAATTGGTGAAAGGATAGGGTTTAGACAAACTCTTCGCTAAATCAAATTGTAAGATAGTTGGTATCAACATCATTTTGCAGACCTCAACTGAGAAGAATCCACGAGAACCTTCTCAAATGTCAAATGAGAAGAATCCAAAAGAACCTTCTCAAATATCAGATGAGTAGAATCCACGGGAACCTTCTCAAATTTCAAGTGAGAATAATACATAAGAACCTTCTTCCAATTCAGATCCTGTTCCTGTTCCTCTACACATTGATGACAAATTTTTATTTTTAGGTTGGTACAGTGACAGTGAAATTTCTTCGAGATTTGAAGTACCCACGAAAATTTACCAGGAATCAATCCAGATCTCTTAGAATCAAGACTATAGAATACTATATCATAAATGTCAATTTGTATTAGAAGGGCCCTTTGAATTATGCCTAATTGAAAGTGAAACTGAAGGAGTCATTGAACAGTTCCATGAAGGCATTTGTGGAGAACATTATGATTGGAAGGCAACTGCATATAAAATTCTCAGAGTAGGTTTCTATTGGCCCATATTATTTGCACAAGTTGGAGCAAAGGTAAGGAGTTGTATCCCATGTCAGATATTTGCTGGAAAACAGAGGCTAGCAACACTTCCCTTTGTTCCAATTTTAATCAAAGCTCCATTTTTACAATGAGGATTAGATTTTATAGGTGAAATAGTTCAAGCTTCTAGCAATCAACATAGATGGATATAACTGCCACTGATTACTTCACCAAATGCGTAGAATAAATTCCAGTTAAGAATCCAACAAACACATTGATAATCAAATTCATTAAAGAATATATATTATCTAGATTTGGCTACCCACAACAAATAGTTATAAATAATGCACAGGCTTTCAGCAACATCAAAATGACAGAGTTTTGTTAGAAATATTAGATTTCCTTACATCATTCTACAACATATTTCCCTCGAGGTAATGGATTAGCAGAATCATCAAATAAGAGTTTGGTTAAGGTCATTAAGAAAGTATTGGAAAATCATAAAAGGAGTTGGGATAGTCATTTCAAATATGCAGTTTGGGAAAACAGAGTATCACCCAAAATATTACTGGAAAATCCCCTTTCCAACTTGTATATGGAACTAATGCTGGGTGGACAGAGCATTCATATAGCCTCTTTGGTACTCATCTGATTCTTCCTCCAAGACGGTGTCGTTTGCTAGAATGAAATCTACATCTTTGTGTACAGCCGAACTTTCTGCATACTGCTCATCCTCAAGTGAGATAAATAGGCAAATCATCAGGAGTAAAGAGGTGGTTTTCTTCACCTATTATATTCCCGTCCTCATCTGACTTCAGTCCATGCACAAAATTTTGCTGCAAAGGTTTCTGTACTGGCTGTTGTGCTGTCTGCTCTTGGGCTCACTGATCTCTCTGTCTTATTCTGTATTGTGGTTGTTGCTAACCACAAAAGTTAGGATTTCTAACTTGTGGCTCCAATTTGTCAAGTTTCACCCTTTCAAGCATCTGCTCTACCTTCCAGATTAATTGATCTACCGAGGAAGACTCTTCTTTTACGGTGACCTTCTTCTCTACCTTTGCTCTAGCTCTCTTCATCAGCAAATTTGCTTCAACACTGACCACTATCCTCTGCATGTCTTCCATTGTGGCCGGTTCTCTTTCTCTTAATTGATAAGCCATGTCAGCATCAAAACCATCTGGGAACTTCACCATGGCTAGTCCCACAGGTGGCCTTAGATGATCTAGAATTTCGTTATAAACTGAATTGAATCTAATGCAATAGTCTTGGACCGACTCACCAGCGTTTCTTTTGATTTGCTCATATTCAGCCAGAATCTGAAGAGGATTCTTTTTCACTTCCCAGTGGTTTAAAAATTGTCTTTATAGGTCAGCCAAGGTAGCGATGCGTGCAGCCGGAAAACCTCTGAACCATTTCCTCACTTCACCTGCACATGTCTGTACAAAGAGTCTCATTGCCACATTCTCCGCATTGATCTCATGAAGTTCATAGAAATCTGCCATTCCGTCCACATGTTGTTGAGCAGTAATGTTGTTAGGAGTGCCATCAAAAAACAGGATTTTGCTTTGATAATCTACGGGCATGTCATCTAAGGCTTGAGGCAGAACAAGGGGTGCAAAACGAGCAGCCATCACTCTTGGTGGATTTGGCCTTGGAGGTGTTGGAGGAGTGTGCACAGTTTGTAGGGGGCTAGCAATTGGAGTTTGAAGCTGTGCTACGATGTAATTATCAATTGACCGGTTAGCCCTTTCTGTCTCCAAGTCTACAAGAAACTGTGGATTGTGGACAGTAGAGTCAATCGCCCTTTCGGATTTGGTTTCAAACAATGATAGTTCAAACTGCTCATCAAAATCTAGCTCTTCGAGATACTCAAAAATGTCGGGGCATGAATGGGATTTGAACACGGGAGATATAGAGCTCTCTTGATGACGAATTCTTGAAATCAAATTTGGATTTTCGTAGATGTGCGGAGGATCTAGATCTGGATTAGCCCTGGTATATCTTCTAGAAGCCAGCGTGCTATTGAGAAAAATCAAAGGACACAACCAACTCACTCAGTCTATCAAATCCTAAACTTATCATCCGGAAGCTTAGAATTATCAAGAAGTAAGGGGATTGATTTCGGTCCCCAGTGGAGTCGCCACTATGTTAGCACCTAAATCTGCCTTAGGCTGAAGGAAGGCAAAATTCAGGGTAACCACAAACCACGCTCAGTCTGGTAGCTAGCCCTACCAGAACAGGAGAGGGCTCTCTCTGAGTCACGCTCAGCGAATAAGTAAACGATATGATCTTAGATGACTTACCATGATATATTGATCTTAGGCTAGTAAGTAAATATGGATACAAGAAACAAATTTTTATGAATCACTGAGTTTCTGGGATGTTATGGGACCAACGGACAGTAATGAGCAGAGAATTTAATACAAAGGCACAGATTACTTCGTGAGGCAAGACAGGCGGGAAGTCTAGCAATTTAGTTTGAAATAATGCAGAATGGAGAGATTGCTTAGGAGGGTGAAAAGGGCATAAGTACATGAATCCTTTTCAATAGAAGAAAAACACACAGCGTGAAACTTTCCCACAGGCAGAGCAATAAAAATGAATTCTACCTTATCTTACTCAGAAAATTTCACTGGAAATGAATATGAATGAACTATGAAACAAACGAAATACATATGAAACATAAGGAAAAACACATTTGCTACACTCACAACCACATGAATCTCATGAAACAGAGCCGCTGCCTTTCATTAATCCCCTGTCAAAATATACAATGAAGAAACAAAGTTTCTTTCCCACAGTCTCCCAGAAATTACAAGCCAAAAAACCCTTTGCAAATGGTTTGCATACAATAAATAGACTATGCCATGAGGAAATAGAACGACCAAGAGTTTGGAAGTTTCTCAAATCATTACAAAATGGAGATGGAAAGCCAACCATTAGCTACAGGTGCAGCGTTACAAAAATGACAAATGGCTTGGGTGACCGTTTGCCTTCCTTTGCCACTTGGATAGAAGCCAAACTCTTTAAATTTTGCCTTAGTTGCCAAAAAAAGTGAAATGTAGATGAGCAGGCCCACTTGGAGAAAGTCGCGAATCAAAATTTTGCGAAACGAAGGTGAATTTGGCCCTTTTCTCTATATGCGTCGTGCCACTTTGGAGGCTGTTTTAAGGTACCTGAAGGAGTCCAAAATGTGCCCAAGTGTGCTTGTTAGAAATCCTGGCTTGTCTACTTTCCAACCCAAGTGGAATTTCTGAATTTGGTGCTCATTTGCCCCTCCAAATCTTCATTCTCCCAAGACTGCGTCCTGTGTGTCAAAATAGGGGCAGAGAGGTCATTTTTTAGGTGTTTTTGACCTCCTAGAGACTCAAATCATGCCCAAATTTCTTGTCCATGAACCAATAGTTGTGATTTTTCATGTTGAATCCAAAAATGCAAGCCATTTGCAATTTGGAGCTCCCAATCCTAAGCGCTGGGCCAGTGGCGCGACGCACAGGGAGAAAAAACCTGTGTTGTGACCAAAAATTTTCCATGTGACCAAAATTGCCCCAAATTTATTGAAATTTGGGTTGGAGGTTCTCTAAGAGGTACTATGCTAGGCCATAGAGGCTTCATCCAAGATTCGAAACTGATCTTTCTCTTTTTGCCTCTTTTGCCTCTTTGTCACTTTGCTTAATTTTGCCTTCAAGCTCCTTATCCGAGCCTTTGAACTCATGTTCCGTGCCATGTAATGATAAACCATCCGCCTCAGTATGTTTTTGTCCCTGTCGGCCTTCTCCAGCAGTCTCTCAAGGTGGATGTTGATACGCTCGAGCCAAGACTCACGGTCATTGTTAATCTCTTGCTCCAATGGAGTAAGCTCAATCCTCCTATGTTGGGCAGCTTGGCGATTCTCACGGATGCTTTGCAGCTCCATGATCTCATGCTGGCCCTCAAGCTATTTTTTCCTTTATTCCAAATACCTGATAATCCATTTGGCCCTCTCCAAATTGAGTGACAAGTCCTAGATCTCTGTTTTCTGCTCCTAGATGGTCATCCTAAGTTTGGCACTCTCCACATCTGCATCATCATCCTGAATGAGGATGAAGTCAGCCTCCTGTTCACCCGATGGCCCCTCGTCATGCATGGGCCTCTTGCCCTTGTCTTATACCTGTGTTGTCGATGCCGGAAGCGAGGCCCCTTCCACCCCTGGTGGAGATAACACTCACTTTGCTGTTGCAAACAAGTGCCTGTTGCCTCTCTGATATGTAACGAATACTGGCATAGTAGTGGTCTCATGGTGCTCATACTGATGAGAAGGACCACCTATCTCATGGTCTGCCTCTGATAATACCTGTGAAGTGCTGAAGAGGTCACGGGAGATGAAGTCCTCCCAAGCAATGCCCTGCAATCCCAACTGATGATCCACCAAAATACGGATAAGAGCAAAGTGATAAACACTGTTAAGTTGTTGCTGAGGGGTCTTATGCTGCATGAAGTTGTTCATCCTCTCTATGTTCCTGCAAATGAAAAATGGAAGGTTCATCATCTGCACCCTGGTAAAGTGCATGAGCAACCTGATGTGGTAGGTATATAAACGAGAGAATCTCCCCTCCCAACTGAAGTACTTCATGATCAATTTCATGAGCGGAGCATATTCATCTTTCAAATATCTGAATGGAAAGACTCTTGTGAGCTGCCTCAAGAAACTGGCCTTAATGTAAGGCTCATAATGTTGCTTATCCACCTTCTTTTTCTTGTGCCACTGTTCTCCAACATTCGGTATGTCGGTTGCCAATGAGATAGTTTCGGGTGTCAATGTGAAGGTGACCCCAGCCAAGATAGACTGACCTCCATGTAGGTGAAGCACAAAAAGACGGGCCAACTCATGATGAACTCTAACATTAGCCACCCTTTGACAAAATTAAAAACATGATAGATGTTGGAAACATGACATGGCAAGAGGGCAGGCCTGCAATTCAGTGAGGGTAGTTGGCTCATCCCTAACATGTTTGCCACTCTGTGATGTCTCCTGGGAGCCTGTTCTTCTAAGGATGAATCACTTTGTGTTTCCATCTCATACTCTGATGAATGCTCAGATGCCATGACTACTGTGTGTATTGTACTTGGGTTGCCCTTTGATGATGGTGTGAAACTAGGTGTTGTTGTGACATATGCCACCAAGGGGAACAATGAAAAAAAAGGGAGTATTAGGAGAGGAGTAATATGATGGGAATAGGGGTTATGGGGAGAAGTTTTGTTTAGGGATATGTAGGGGCATTTGGGTATTTGATAAGGTAGGGTTTTGGGGTTTTGATTGACCAAAGAGTGGAAGGATAGGGGATAGGGTTTGGTAGTGTTTTAGGGTAGGGATAATAGGAAAAATGAGAAAGGGGGGATAGGGAAAAATGGCAAGAAAGGGAAAAATGAGGGGTGAAAACAGGGCCTTGGCACTAACACCACAATTTTTCAACCCTAGCAATCATGGCTTTGATGTTTTTTTTTAGTGGTTGGTTTTATGAGTTTTGTTGCAATTAAACATAGCCATGAACCACCATAACTATTCACAAAATTTGATGAGCAAGCCATGATATAGAGCCTACCTGTTGATTTGAGGGGTTTCATAGGCAACTTGAGGCAATTTGTCACGATTTCGGGCCTTTATGGGTCTGCGTTGTGCGCCAAACCCAGTGCGTCGCGCCCTTTATATGCGTCGCGCCCTTGTAAGATATGCACTGTGGGGTGGCTCTGTGTGCGCCGCGCTCTGTATGTGCACCATGCCCCTCTGTGTGTGCGCCGCGCTCTGGAAAACGACTCACACTTCACTCCAAATGCGTGCTAGCTCTCTCACAAACTTTGCTATGTTTCTCTATGACCTTGATTTGCACAATGACCTTGATTTTTGTGGAAACTTGTATATAAAGACTTTGAAGTCATGGGTTTAATTTTTTCTTCTCCAAAAACCCACTTTGCTAATGTTTCATTTTGGCTTCTTTTTTTTACTGACTTAAAGCAACACTGAATTTCACTTTTCTCTTTGAAATTTTAGCTCAAATGATGAAATTTTCAGCACTCTTTGCAGGGATTGCATGACAGGGCATTTGGCCACGAAAACCATGACTGCACTTGAAGAAATCAACTGACGACTTTTTTAAATTTTTTATCACAAATGACACTGTTTGACTTTTCTTCAAAACAGAGTTTTGAAGAACAGTCGAAGTTTGTCCACATGACGATGAAACTCTCTGAATCATAACTTTGTAAGGGCCTCACTCTGGCCTGCATGGCTTTATTGGACATGGTTGAAGACCAAATTGATTAATCCCTAGACCTAATTATTGAAAATGACTTTGTCCGTTAAAGGACGAGACCTTGACTGTCATGGACTTTAGTGATCATTGACAAAAGACCTAAGCCAGCAGGAGCCAGACATGAGGGGAAATTACTAGCATGACCTTTTCCATCAAATTATGGCATGCCCCTAGTGGAATGCAGCTGGGTGAATGGAGCGGGACTCCTAAAAATGAAATGCATAAAGAGTTTTGATCTCTGACGGAGGACTGACAAGACCGACTCTAACATAACCTACAGGTGTAAATGACATAATTAAGTGTAGGGATGTCATACTTATCTGAGAATCGCTATGAACCATCGTTCCCTCATTCCATTTGCTGCCTTATCCTCCATTAATTCATAAACACATTATCCATTCATATACAAGTAAAAACATGTTGAGAGACATACATAGTTGTTGTCATGAAATGTGCATATAACCAACATAATAGGAACATAAATACAATAAACATATTAGCCATCAAATCCATAAATACATCAGTACCTTTACATATGAAAATCAAGGGAATGGATTTCTCGTTAATGAATGAAATGAACCAACAGAAGATGGGACTACCACATTCCACCTAACCATAGAATGGCTCAGCCAAATCTCTCTTCAGCCATTCACCCTCGTGCCATATTCCAAGCATGAATGTGGGATCTCATAGAGCACGTCAATCAAAACTCATTCAGGGCTTCAAGAGGCCATCCACCTCAACCCATCAAATAGTAATTCCACCACATGGCCAGACATCACCAAAACCATCATCAAATCGGTCTCCATCCAAGCCTTCCATGACTTCCAAAGCGTTTGTCCAACCAAGGCTTCCAGAACTAGTAACTCAACCCATAGCTTATACAATGCTTCCAGAGCATTTGTCCAACCAAGGTTTCCAGGATTAGTAGCTCAACCCACCAAGGGCTTCCAAAGCATTTGTCCAACCAAGGCTTCCAGGACTAGTAAATCAACCCAAGTTGTTACTGTGCTTCCAGAGCGTTTGTTCAACCAGGGCTTATAGGACTAGTAACTCAACCCAAGCTATGGAAACATGAGAACCAACCAAAACAAAGTAATGAAAGTAAACCCAAAATCATCATGGCTATACAGGAAATAGCAAGGCTAGGCAATCCATTGTCAATCCCAACCATCCTCCATTCCAATTACATATCATAACCAAGAAACCACATGCATGTGTCATGCATGCCAAAACTAGTGAAGAAATCATACATGCAACTGGGTATCTGCAAGAAATATGATGTAGTTGTTGATGTCGATTCCTTCTTGCGCTTTCCTGCTCTTCCTTTGCCTTCTTTCTCCAAGAATCCAAGTATGCCACACCCTCCAAGAGTGCTCCAAGAAAACTCTAAGTAACCAAGAGTATGAGAGAGAGAGAGAGAGAATAATGAGAGAGCTCCAAAACAACTGATCAAGCCTCCACCACTGATCCTCAGAAGCCTTTTTATTAATGAGGCCTCTATTTTCTTCATTTTCCATTATTTTCCTTCAATTTCCTCCTCACATGCAACTTGTGACCTTTTACCTTCCTTTTCTCCTAATTTCCATTATTTTCATAAATAAATGTGCCAAAATACATTTTTGTCTCTTTAATGCCTTAGCCATAGCCTTTGCCAATTTCCTTAACCATAAACAACCAAATGAACACCCACTAGGATGTCTTGCCCACCATTCAGCTTGGAATACGTGTCCCATTCATCCGTGGTATTTATATATATTTATATCGAATTTTCACGAGGACTGTTACATTAAGGGTGTTATGTCGGCTTGAAAGAGAGGTAAATAAAAAAAAGTAGCTACTTTGGAAATTATTATTTTTATTACTTTTAACTTTTTATGGACACTACAACATCTCCCCCATACTAGACTCTATATTACTTTTAACCTTTTCATTATTATTAATTGAGCTTACATCTAAATGTTTACAAAACTTTTATGTCTTATAAATTCAACATATTAATACAAATTCAACATATTGAGTCGACATGTAAAAATGTTGACAAACTTTCTTACATTACACCTATACATCTCCCCTATATTAAGTTGTAGAGCACCTCTGGATGCCATAAAGAATATATTCAAATATAATTATAAGCAAAATTATGATCACTTCAATTTTCTAACCACTCACATGAACACCATGGAAAAAGTAGAGTTTAAACATATAACATTTAGATTTGGTGCAAGCTCCATTCCACTATAAGATGTAATAAGTTATAATTTAAACATGTAACCTTTACGTTGCACTACAAACTCCGCTCCACTATACCAATCATAATCATATCATATTATATATGTATTATATCTATTGTGTATGTTTTTATGTGACTAGGAATGCAATCAATAAAGTTAAGGGTCTCTAACTTTGTGGAAAATGGTCCTCCAAGTCCCATAATATTTTATATGTAAAAAAAATCAATAATGGGTTATTTACCTCAAATGGGGTTTTAATATGATAGTTATTTTCCTAACAAAATATTATTCTAACCATTTCTTGTAAAGAAATGCAAAATTATGCCAACTTATAATTATTTATCCATATGGACTTAGTAAAGTACATGTAATGTATGAGAATCCACTACACTTTGAGAAGCATTAGGGAATCCAAAACCTAACCTTAGTAAAAACGTGATTTAGAAACCTTTTTGGAAGGAGGGAAAAGGGTTTGATTCTTATTGTAGCAATTTAAGTTTCATAGTAGAGCAACCACTAAAAGGAGTAGAGAGATAAGAGAGGAGGGGAGAAACAATGTTTCATAGGGGATTGTAGTAAACCACAATGTCTCACAGCTCCACATTAAGATTAATATTTTTCCTTGCACTCTATCTTATTAGAGCCAAGTCACATTTCTAAAATTTTGAAGTTTTCCCATGCTTGATTTCTTCAAGGAAAATGTTTTGTCATTATGTGTATTTGATATTGTATTTATGTTTTATTTCAAGTAGTTAAAGAATATATATGGGATTTGCTTTATCTTTCTATTAAATAATTAGAAACTAAAGAAGGAAAATTTTTGGAACATACCGTATCAATATAATAGTGGTTAAATTAAGATATGTTATGCCAATTTTCCATTAGAATATCCAAGGCAATTTATAAATCACTTAAATTGTTAAAATTTTTATAGAATAATGCATAGAAGAACGTGAAATGACTAAACTTATTTAAGTTTCTTGTTAACACCTTCCATCATCTCCAATCTCGATGTGCATTTGGAGGTCCTTCTCCAAGTCACTGAAAAATTCTTTTTTGCATGTTAAATGGAATGAGGCTCCACTATCCAAATACCACACACTAACCATCACCGATGTCACCATGCATGCAATAAGGGTGAAATCCAATTCGAATTGTGAAGCAAGAGCTTCAACTGTCGCTCCTCCTGAGGGCTTCTTGTTGGCCTTCTTGTGCGGACACTTCATAGCATAGTGTCCCATCTCATGACATTGAAAACATTTAATCTTCGACAAGTCCTTCTTTCCGCCATAACCAGAATCTCCTTTGGATTGGGATTTCTTCCCTTTCCCTTTCTTTGCCTTTCCATCCAAGACACGGTTCTCTTCATCATCATGCTTGGATGAGATTCCATCTCTGGTGCTCTGCCTTATCTCTTCTTGCACCAAGTCAGATCACAAACACTCCCACTTTATTAAATGCTCCCTCCCATTTACTGAATCCTGGTAGTTGCACCAACTCTTGGGAAGGGCTAGACATGTTAGGATGACCAGATCATCTTCAACAACTGTAATACCAGTGCTCCCAAGATCATCCAAACTTTGGGTGAATCTGCTCAAGTACTGAGGTATTGTGTCACCCTTCTCCATCTTGATCTTCCGAAGCTTGTCCTTCAGTGTCAGCTTCATGTGGTCACTGTTGTTCTAAAACAAGTCAATCAAGGCTTGCCACATTGCATATGGTGTATCCTTCCTATGGAGATTCGAGACAATATGATGTTGAACTCCTTCTAGTATGATCCTCCTCACCTTTGCCACACATTTCTTCCACTTTGCCAGATCCTGAGCATCGATTGTTGGAGGCTTAGGAATATCATTGTTTGTGAATTCCTTCAGCCCATTGTCTTCCAACACTACCTCCATCTTGTCCTTCCAAGCAATATAATTTGAACTACCCTCAAGGGCATATTCGAGCCTCAATCCGTAGAATGACATCCTGCTGGCTCTGAAAAATGATCCTGCAAATTCGATTTCACCTACAAAGATAAACTCGTATTCTTCTCTTCGAGAGCGATTTCAGCTCTGATACCATGTAGAAATTCCTTGTAGATTCACACTGCTAATTGTTATTTTTCCTAAACAATAGACTTGAATATACTCTACTCATAAGTGGAAACAATTAAACAATCGTGAAATCACAAAGCATACAAGAGAAATAATTCAATCAACATATTACAGGAGTGATTTCCTAGGGAAAGCCACAACTAAAAACCCCTGCTATCGATATATTGCATTACTCAGAAAATATGAGAAGATTACAATGTTTTTCTCAAGCCCAAACAACCTTTGCAATATCTCTATTTGTCTCACCACTTCTTAGATAAGCCTAGGCCAATACTTAACCGAATTTTTGCTTACCCAAGTCCCTATTTCCTTGTGTTGTTTCCTTGGGAATTAACCCCTATTAATTAGGGACATGCCTTAATTGGAATTGTGCAATCCTCATAGGCCTTCCTCTGACTATATGCACAACCTATACAATTTGGACGATTATACAACTGATAGTACATTGCCCTTGAACTCTAATCTCAACTGAGTAACTCTCAGATCTGACATGCATGAGTTATTTAGGAGTGAATTATCAGTTAATTGGTTGAACACATGAAGCAACACCCCATTGTCTCACCTCCTACTAGTTCCTCCATCAGTTAGAACTAGTTTAACTGACTTTAACTCAGTTAAACCGAATTAATTAATTACAACTCAAAATAAACTCAATCAAGGCTCTTATAAAGTAGGAGACACTCTACATTACTCTAGTTAGACCCTCAAATCGAATTAATTGAGCCAACTAAGTCAAATTAACTCGTACAAGTTGCCTTGTGATGTGGAATTACAATTTTATTCCTAATTTAATTCAAGGAAAAATTAAATTAGGATTTTTCTTGTTGCATTTTCAACATAGTCTTTAAGTGTGACTTTTTGGGGTTTGTAGTGGATTTTTGTGTGGAATCCGACGAAAAAATTTGTGTCATATTATGATTATTGTTATTTAAACTAGTTTTTTGACTGCATATATGGATTGAACACCCTCAAAAACTCCTCGGGCACTTCGACTATGAAGAATTCACCTGTCAAACTTATGATTTCAATGAATCATTAGATCAGAAAATAAACGAAAACTTTCCAAAAAATCACACTTAAAGACTACTTTATTTTGACATACTAATATTAGAGAGACTTAAAATTCTCATTTGCAATTTAATTTTGTTATTAATCATGAATTACACATGATTATATAGCTTAATAGTTGCACTCAAATTGTTAATAACTATCCTTAATTTTACCTAAAACTAAAAGATTATCTTTGAGCGTTACTAGATCTAGTAATTCTAATTCTAAAAGATAAGCCAAATACGACATCTTGCTAATGATCCTGGGGAGGCCTAACCAATCCCTTATTTGTTATGTTTTAAAATCTTCTATTTTCAATATGTTTAGAATGTCTCCATAGATAAGTATCCAATGCTTCATTAACATTTGGCTATTTTGGAACCATGATTAGTTGTATCCAAAATATGAATTGAAAACAGGCCAGGAAAGTACTTATGATATGATTTTCATGAAGAAACTATAAAAAAATGAAGAATACCCCACCTCTAGAATTACAATCAATAACAAATGAACAAGTTTAAATAAATAAAATTAACATAAAAATGTTCACAGTTATATAATTATATAATTTTGAAATAACTCCCATCTTAATATTTCAAACCTGTTATAAATCTTTATAAAAAATAATATAATCATCACTACAAGTTTAAGAATTTTGAAACAGCTCCACTATTATCAATATTAAAACTCTCTTTTATAATTCATCACTACAAATATGAAAACAACTTCATCATTATCAATATTAAAATCTCTTTATCTCACTTAAATCATTGAGAATCCTTGCACACTGTCATTTCCCCATCATGGGAAACTACAGCTCAAATAAAATTTTGGGCCGGCACATTCAGTTTCATTATTAAAATCCCTATTACACACTATGCATATTCCCATAAGTGAGCTTATAGTTTCACACCAATACTTAATGTGTTCACGCAATACCAGAGAGCAAAAATGGCATAATAACTACAAATATCACCTTCAGAAAAATCTAGTATTGGACAACTACCTCCTGAAGTTTCAGTTCATATACCAATGGAAATCCACTTTTTGAATAGCAAATCACAGACTCCTTGAACCCACGAACGTGCACCGTATTCCTGCGCCCGCGCCCACAAGATTTCAATGAACCGAATCCATTCTTTGCCATGCATGAAACAAATGTGCATAGCCTGACAAACTCATTGGAATCACAATACACATCAAACACTGGAACAGTAGTGGCCCATACTTCACATTTGCATTTCTTTGCATCAAATCGGCACACCAGTTCAATGGGTCCACACTTAAAGGTCTTCTGCGTTTCTTCTTCCATCCTGTCTAACCATGGCACCAAAGCTGCACCGTCTATGTGAACTCTAGCACCTCCCCCTATCACTGCACATATTTCCTTCTTTGAAACACTTGATTGCAGGGGATTGGAGAACTTCAACTTCTCCACCCATATCCCCAAAGAGTGCAGGCGCCCCCTCATTGAGTAAGGCAGTTTCTCACACAGCAAAAGCATTGCCCAGCGGAACAACCGACTCAGGCCGGCAGAAAGGGAGTCCCTGAGTTTTGGGCTGAACTCCATCAATGCTGACATAAAGCTTATCACTGCAGCAAATACCCAATGGGCTTTATTTACTATCAGTAAGGCTAGGCCACCCCCATTTACAAACTTCAACATTGTGTGGTCAGACACTGTCAAGTTCACAGGAAGAAGCAAATAATTGTCCAGAATCCCAATAGCCTTGTTGTTTATTATCAGACAATCCAGCACTTCTGTTAAAGTCAGGACACCCCCTGTGGCCACTTGTGGTAAAAAGGGTTTGTACCCTTTCAAAAACACAGTCTGGGGTGCCACCTGTGCCATCCTCACCAAATAGTACCATATTGTATCTGTGATATAATATTTCATTTCCCTATTGAGGAACAGCTTGTTTCCTTCCTTTCTTTCTAAATGGAATTGATGCCCCAAGTAGGTAGATTTAATCTCAGTATCCTGTATCTTGTATTCTCTCAGCCTGTTGGGCTGCTCTGCTTCTGTAATCACATGGCATTGCACCGTCTTTAAGACACGACCAGGTAAACATACCAGTCGGGAATAAGTTGGCGAGAGGCCGAAGAGCAGCAGCAGCCAGCCCACTATGCATTGAATGATTGCCCCAAAGGGTGTCAGCTTCACTATCTGCCAAAATCCAAGGCAAAGCTGAAGTGGCAGCAAGATAATATGCAAAACATGCCCTGCTTTTGCCATACTTCCTCCAGCAATGAACGAACTTGGACTGAAACAGCTCTGTGTTATTGCTAATACTGACCATCCTCCTTTTATTCTGAATCGTTCCTCTGTCTTTAGGAAGGCGATTTCTTTTTGCAGGCATCTTCAAAAAATTTCTTCATAAGGCCCTCCATGTTCTTAAAGATGAACGGGAAGGCATCATTTTCTTTCCATTTTTAATTTGATGATACAACAGGAGGAATAAGAGTTAAAGTTCATAACGTACAATTTTTTCCCATCACCTTCTTTCGATTCGAGTACTAAAAGAATAAGATGAACTCCATATAAAGGAAGGAATGACTGGAAAGGGAATAACATAAAACACAGTGAAATTTGAAAGGAATGACTGGAGAAATTATATATAAAACACACTGAAATTTGAAAGGTTATACATAAAACACACAGTGACATTTGTGTTTAGTTGGGTTACTCTCTCATTTAACATTCCTTTAAATTGAATTTAAACTCTAAAAACGTTGATATGGATTTAAATTTAAAAATAAAATAGATAATACTTCAAATTTAAAGTGCTTTTCATCATTTACATAATGATTATAATTCGAAGTCATCAATCACACCTATGGACCCTCACCTTGGTAGGAATCGATACTTTCCTTGTATTAACATTATCTTTATAAAGTTTATTTTCATTTTAATGATAGATTTTAATATTACATTAACAAATTTGTATATAAAAGGTATTTTTTTTAAATAGTTTTAATTTTTAGATATATTACGTGTATATTTTTAATAATTTTATTTGTTGCATTGAGAGGTGTTCTACAATTTAGTATAGTGGATATGTGTAAGTGTAAGGTAAGAAAGTTTGTCAAGACTTTTACATCTCGGTTCAATATGTTGAATTTAAGTTTTGATCCTACTAAGTTGTAAACTTTGGTTTTGAATTTAAGTTTTTAGATTTGAATTTGATTTTAAGGGTGGTTTTTTGTACATACCTTTGAGGGTGGTTTTGGGTGAGTGTTTTCTTCCTCTTTTCCTTCTCCTTTCTTTGATTCTTCAAGTTCTTCTTCTTCCTCTTCACTAATTGGCTGATAAGGTGGGTGAATGAATCCTTCCTACTTGCTTTTGAAAGGTAATTCCTCATCAACTTTTACATCAATATAGTCAAATATTTTTTGTAACGTTTTATTGTAGCATCTATAGACCTTTTATTGTTAGGGTTCCTGATTGCTCCTTCAATTTTCGTCAATTTTTTTTTTCTACAACTTTGTTTATGAGATATTTCAAACTTTCAAATCTCAAGGAGGTAGAAAAGAGATCTCCAAGTACCAGTGGTAGAGCTTTCAAACTTTGGTTTTGAACCCTAAAATACAACCCTATATTTTAATGCGATATGTATATTATGATTTTCTTTTATCTAAAAAATTATTCATATTTTTATTAATAAAATCAAAATTACAATATAGCAAATTGAATTTTATTATTTTTATTACTTTTAACTTTTTATGGACACTACAATATCTCCCCCATACTAGGATCCATATTACTTTTAACCTTTTATTATTATTTAATTGAGTTGACATAGTATAGGGGAAATGTGTAGGTGTAATGTAAGAAAGTTTGTCAACATTTTTACATGTCGGCTCAATATGTTGAAATTAAATTTTGACTAGCCTAGGTTGTAAACTTTGGTTTTGAATTTAAGTTTTTACGGTTGAAAATGATTTTCAGGGTGGTTCTTTTGTACATACCTTGAGGGTAGCTTTGAGTGAGTGTATTCTTCTTATTGTTCTTCTCCTTTCTCTGATTCTTCAAGTTGTTCTTCTTCCTCTTCATTGATGGTTAGGGTGGGATAATGAGTCATGCCTACTTGCTTTTGAAGGTAATTTCTCATCAATTTTTGCATCAATACAGAACTATTTTGTGTAACATTTTATTGTAGCATTTGTAGCCCTTTTAGTAGGGTTCTCAATTACTCCTAAAATCTTCTTCAAACACGTCAACTTGGAAATTTTTGTTATAACTTTGTTTATGAAATGTTTCAAACTTTCAAATATCAAGGAGACAGAGAAGAGATCTCCAAGTACCCATGGTAGAACTTTTAGACTTTGGTTTTGAACCCTAAAAATATAACTCAATATGTATAAGTTATGATTTTCTTTTATCTAAAAAGTTATTCATAATTTTATTAATAAAATCAAAATTACATAATAACAAATTGAACTTTATTATTTTTATTACTTTTAAAGTTTTACAGACACAACATCTTCCCCATACTAGGCTTTGTAATAATTTTAACATTTTATTGTTGTTTAACTGAGTTGACATAGTATAGGGGAGATGTGTAGGTGTAATGTAAGAAAGTTTGTCAACATTTTTATCTGTCGACTCAATATGTTGAATTTATGTATTGAGCAGCCTAAGCGGTAAACTTTGATTTTGAATTTAAGTTTTTAGGGTTGAATTTAATTTTTAGGGTAGTTATTTTTTACATGCCTTGACGGTGGTTTTGGTTGAGTGTATTTTTTCCTCTTTTTCTTCTCCTTTTTCCGATTCTTCAAGTTGTTCTTCTTCCTCTTCATTGATGGTCTGATAAGGTGGGTTAATGAATCATGTTTGCTTGCTTTTGAAAGGTAATTCCTCATCAACTTTTACATCAATACAATCAACTATTTTGTTCAACTTTTGATTGTAACATTTAGAGCCCTTTTATTGTTAGGGTTCCTGATTGCTCCTAAAATATTCTTCAAACATGTCAACTTGGCATTTTTTACTATAACTTTGTTTATGAGTTGTTTTAGACTTTCAAATCTCAAGGAGACAGAGAAAAGATCTCCAAGTACCCATGGTAGAACTTTCAGACTTTGATTTTGAACCCTAAAAATACAACCCAATATTTTAGTGTGATATGTATAAGTTATGATTTTCTTTTATCTAAAAAGTTATTCACAATCTTATTAATAAAATCAAAATTACAATATAACAAATTTAACTTTATTATTTTTATTACATTTTACTTTTTACAGACACTACAACATCTCACCCTGTAACAACCCTGGTGAAAATTTCATGTAATAAAAGTTAATAAAGGAAAAATAAGACCACGGGTAAGGCATGTATTCCAAGTTGAATGTTGGGCAAAGATATCCTAGTGGGCATCACTAGATGTGTGTTTTTGGATAAGGAAATTGGTAAAGGCTAAGGCAAAGGCATTAAAAGGAAAAAAGTCATTTTTGACACATTTAATTATGAGAATTAAAGAAATTGGGAGAAAAGTAAGGTGAAAGATCACAAGTTTCATGTGAGGAGGAAATTGAAGGAAAATAATGGAAAATGAAGAAAATAGAGGCCTAATTCATAAAAAGGATTCTGAGGATCAGTTGGAAAGATCTTGGTTAGTCCAAGTTTGGAGCTCTCTCATTATTCTCTCTCTCTCTCATTCTTGGATGCTTAGAGTTTTTCTTTGATTACTTTAGTTTGTAGCAAGGAAAGGAAAAGAAAGCAAGGATCAAGGAAAGAAAAATAGGATCAAGCAACTTCAACAGGAATACTTGCAAGTAACCTTTTGCATGTGTGATTTCCTAGCTGGTTTGGACAAGCATGGCTTTGCATTTTGGTGTATGGTTCTGTTGTTGTCGATGGCATGGTTTTGTCGGGTTATGACAGTGGATTTAGCCCAATCTTGCATTTTATCAGATGTCATGGTGTTGGGATGTTTATTTTGGTTTTTGAGCTTTGGTTTGTCAGATGGATTTCAGAATACGAGGCGGAGGTGGTCTCAAGTTCCATTCCCAAAGGCCTAGGAATCCCTTGACTAGTTTTGGTGGGATACACAGTAAAGCCTGAGGGAGAACTCTCAGTTTAGGGCCTAGTGATTTGGGTTTCAATTGTGGTAAAGCCTAAGAGACTGGTCTTGGTTTAGAGCCTAGTGATCCGGTTTCGATTGCAGTAAAGCCTGAGAGACAAGGGGATGAAAAAAATCCTCAAGGATAGTAATGGATCCTGGATGGCATTCCATGTTGGGTTCGGTTGTGATCGGAGCACCGGTTTTGGTGTGATCACAGTTTGATGAGGGTGGAGGTGGTTTAGCCTTTGGATTCCCTTGGTTATTCTTGGATTGGTTGTTCTATGAAATTCCACATTCATGCTTGGAATATGGCATGGGAGTGACTGGCTGAAAGAGAGATTTAGTTCACCCATGACTATGGTTAGGTGGTACGTGGAAGTCCTGCACCTAGTCGGATTTGCGTATGAGTAATAAAATCCAAGTTTTCTTATTTTGCCCTGATTTATATGTGGATTTAATGGTTGTCATATCTCTAATATTTATATGGTTTTATGATGGTTATAAGCATGGTTAAATAATTGGTTTATGTCATGGTTATTTTATGTATTTACTTGTAACTGTTAAATGAATGGGTGCAAGACATCATTGATGATATAATAGTTCATTGGAGAAGGAGGTGATCCTTTTAGTTACGTTTCATAAGTTATTTCAGTCATTTATGCTCTTTCTTGTATCCTAGACCTATAGGTTGTATTGATGCCAAGTGTTTGACAAAATGTCAATCCCGGTTGGGGATGATCGGGCCTAATCCTAAGGTTGAGTTTGATTCATTGGCATTGTTATCATGTAATTAATGATTCCTGAATGTTCCAACAGGTTCTGGGCAGAGGTCGAGAAGTCTGGGCTAGAAAAATGGATCAATTTTCGAGATTGTTGGCCCACAAAGTGTTAGCCTAGATACTAACTCGCATGGGCAGTGTTTGGGGAGCATTATAACTCACCTTGGCAATGTATGGGGAGTATTACTCTGCCCTAAATTGCTCAAACAATAGTGGAACTTAGGGACAGATTGTCTCAGTGGCTGACTTGTCTCCTGAGGGGTGTGTTGATGTTGTTGGATGACTATGTGTGATTTTTCGTCAATTCCACTTCCTTAAGGACACATAGGAGGTCGAATCCCATCACAATAGCCTCTCGTCTCATGTTTACCCCAGTTGGTAGGGTTACTTTGGGTAGACCTGGGAGGGGCTATTATAAAGTGGCATCATAGAGTAGTTGTGCTCTCCTTGGGCTGTGTGTTGATCATTTTTTCATGTTGGTTGCATATGTGTTCCTTATGCATGTAGTTCATGTGCTCGTTGCATTGCATGGTGTTGATCATGGTTGTAGTGATGTCGCATGTGAGGGTTGAAGGTGTTGTTGTGGACTATGTCTTCATGTGTGTATGGTTTATTATGCATTGTTATGCACACGAGTCTTCACATGTTATCAAATGCACTTGAGGTAGTTGTTGTCGTCATGCATGATGTCATGGTTTTTGAAGTTGATATGGTCATGCATTGATGACTGGACTCTAGCTAGAATGATGTGAATATGGTTTGGTACTCATGTGTTATACATCTATAAGTAGTTTTTATGCATGTATGGTCTTGGTTATAGGTATGCATGAATAGTAGGTCAAACATGCCTTGTGAAGTCATTGTATGCAATTAAGGCCATCATGATGTTATTGGTTGTTATGATGTTAATATGTTGGTTGAGATAGAGCAGGAGATGCGGATTATCATAATGAGGTTGCAGCATTGGAATTTGAGGTAAGAGCAAATCATCATACATGTATTGTATGTTTGGCATGCAAGTATGTAAGTCAAGGATTGTTATATGCATTAGGTTTATATACATTAGGTTTATGTGCATGTCTTTTGATGTTATGGTTACATTCATGATAGATGTTAGTTGATTAGTATAGTTATTATGCACATGTGTCGGATAGTCAGGAATGATAGTAACCTATAGTTGTATCCATTGCTATTGTCGTTGTATATTAGATAACTTAATGATTATGGTATATGTTGTTGATGAGTATGTTATAGGTTAACTTGTTGTTCTTATATGATAGTTAGATTGACGATTAGGTTATATGTTGT
This sequence comes from Pinus taeda, assembly GCA_000404065.3. Taxonomy (NCBI): domain Eukaryota; kingdom Viridiplantae; phylum Streptophyta; class Pinopsida; order Pinales; family Pinaceae; genus Pinus; species Pinus taeda. The sequence goes on along the minus strand of APFE030265133.1, from coordinate 38,488 downwards.
TGATGAGCATGATATATAGCTTATGGTTGTTATATGCTAGTAACTTGATGATTAGGGTTATTTCATTAAGATCTTGATGTTATGTGTATCATAATAAATTGGATTGGCCTATGCAGATGATTAGGGTTACGACATTCAAGTATGAGTTGACTTATTGTGACATTTTGTTGTACTAATATAGATTGATCGTATATATGTGATTGTAATGCATGAACGACAAATGTTTATGATCTTATAATGTGAACATGTTAGATAGTGACTATTATGGATATCATGATCTTATTTATGTTCGAGTTAATATCTCGTGAAGTTATATCATGCTAACTAGATTAATTGTGTACACAAGATTTCCTCCTCTGAGATACATTAAGGTGTGAGCTTGCTTATGTCGTCTACTTTGTGCTTGAATGTTTGATCATGTCTTCTATTGGGTGTTTGAGTGCTTGTTGTCTATTATGTCATCTAGTTGGTTTAGTTTACATGGTATGTTTGTAAGTTGGTTGAATGTTTGATGAATTGCATAATATGAATATGTGTTCAAATGATCTTGTTTTAAAATGACTGTACTAACACATATGTGTTGAGATAATGGATATGTACTTGAGTATAGTAGGTGATAGTTGTAGCATTGTGTCTAAGGGATATGAGTTGACTATGGATTATGACATGATTGTTAGTCTTGGTAAAGGTTGATTTCAAATTGTTAGATATGATTGTTTTGATCTTTAGAATGTGAGACTGACATGTGTGAGCAAGTTGTAGGGAAACATGCTTGTTATTAGCGTGACAAGGTAACAATTGATGTGCTTATATAACTAATAGTTGGGTGATGTGACAGTACTAGTAAGCCTCGATTGCAACCAAGTAGAAAGGTAAAAGGAAGGAATTGGACAAGAATTCCTTTGACTATGTTTGGAAACTCTAATTCCAAATGAATGAGTGCTTTGCATATAAGAAGTCTTCTTAACCTTGATTTTATTTGATAATATGTGGATATGTGATAGACTCATGAACATGTACTTGAAAGGTACATTAGTTAGAGGTGGATCTATTAAGGGGATTGGAGTCCCTTGAGAGATGGCATGGATGTGTTCAATGCAAGAAATGTGTGTGGCATAGCAATATAATGTAACTGGTCTATTGCTATGTTTATTTATTCACTGACAATTATGTGTCTATGACAATGTGATGCAGGGAGTTGCATGGAAAGAGAAATTGCCATGAAATCTTGAAGGAGGCTCAGGTTGAGCTTTCCTTGGGAACCATGGGGATTGAGTGATGGTGTTTGTGGTTAGTCTGTGCTTTTGGTCTTTTGCGATTTTTGCGCTTATTTGTGATTTTGCATGTGTCTAGTGCATAGTTATGCCACTTTATTGCAGTGTCGTGTTGTTATTGGTTTTCATGGTTTTCTTCTTGGTTGTTTCTTGGTATTTTCTTTTATGTTTTGAGCCTTGGGAATTGTTTGGGGAAAGAGGAAAGTTAATGGAGCTCGAGGAGAGATGTGTGGTACTCGACAAGTGATGTAAGGCTTAGATGAAGCTGGGTGCATGAGTAAGTGCAGTGGAAGGTAAGACTATGACAGTTGGTTGGACTGGCTAGGTCCATTGTGGTAAATGGACGATGGTAGTATAGTCATGAGAAAGGTAACAAGAAAAGGTAAAGTAAATGGATTTGAGGCGTCAGATGCCTTGGCTATGTTGGGAACGACTATTCTTAATGTTGCGCATGTGTTGCATGAATAAAGGAAGTTCTCTTAACCTAGACCTTATGTTATCTGGTAATTATCTTATGATCATGATTATGCTAGTGTTTATATATGTGTACATGTATGTATGTATGTCGTTGTTTGACAGGATGATGATTGTTTTCTGCTAATGATTATATATGTATGTATGTATGTATGTACCTATGTCACTGTCTGACAAGGTTGTTAGGGATCGTTCTTTTGGAGGAATAATTTCTTATGTAGGTGAGTGGCATGAAGAGATTCCTGGTTCATGAGGAATCAAGTGGGAAGAGTAGCCTGACAAATATACAAGTTCAGTATCATATGATTATGAGTTTATATTATGTGATTATATTATGTCTATGTTATAGACAGGTTATACTAAGGAATACAACAGCAAAATGAATGCAGTGTGATCTGCGACATGTTGGGATAGGCATGGATAAGACACTAGAAGCAATGTTGCTTGGTAAAGACAATGTGATTTTGGATGTGAGGTACTATTGTTGTGCATATGTTGTATATGTTGTACATGTTGCATCTATGATTTTGTTGGCATGCGGTGTTGCGTATACATATCGTGTGTACATGTTGTTTATGCAATACTATGTACAAGATGGTACAGATAATGTTGTGCGAATATTGCACATCTAGTGCTAGGTATAGATGGTGCTATGTACATGATGGATATGTGGTGTTGTGTGCATATGGTGTTGTGCACATGTTTGATACGCAGTGTTGTGTACAGATGATGCTATGTACATGTTACATATGTAGTGCTATGTACAGATGGTGTTTTATGCATGTTGTATGTATGGTGCTCTATACATGTGGTGTTGTGTGCATGATTGTACAAGTGGTGTTGTGAGCATGTGGTGTCGTGTACATGTTATACATGTGGCATTGTGTGCAGGTGGTGTTGTGTACATGTTGTGCATGTGATGTTGTGTATGGGTGGTGTCGTGTACATGTTGTGCATGTGGTATTGTGTACACATTGTACAGGTGGTGCAGTGTACATGTGGCATTGTGTACACATTATGTAGGTGGTGTCGTGTACATGTGATGTTGTGCACACATTGTGTAGGTGGTTGCAGTGTACATATGGTACTGGTGTATATGCATGTATTGCATGGTGTTGTATGACGTGTGTAGTTGTATGTGTGTGAGTCACACTATGTGTATGTGCACATGGTTGACGAGAAGGAACTAGGTGATTGTCAAGTGTGGAAACCAATCCAAAGTGTGTAAAAAATAAAGATAAAGGTAGAAGCTAAGGATTGATGAAAGGATAAGTATAAGTATTTTATTTCAGTTTTATTGTGCATGTGATCTATGATTCTTGTATATGATGATTACATGTGAATTATGATTTTGTTTTATGATGGTTACATGTGATTTATGATTTGGATGGTTATGTTTTGAGCTAACCTGATGTGATATTTTTATATATGTTGATTTGGTCAAACATTCTAGTTTGACTTGTTGTGACAGGAAATGAACATGATTTCAAATGTTCCTTATTGACAAGCTACCAATGAGGTATGATGTGAATTTATTTCAATTTATTTTAAATCTAATGGAAATTATGTGCTTGGTATAGGAAGCATGAGCATTCTCAGTTGGGTGGTTGAAATCGACTGTAAGAATTGGTAGCAACAACAAAAGTAATTGGAACATGCAGTAGTATGTTGGTAGAGTACTTCACGAACAGGGCCATTGTGGGACACTGGTACCCAATAGTGACCATTGATTTCCATGAGCAGGCTATGACCAGTATGATGGTTTTGAGGCAGGTATATGCCTTGATTGTTGATCTTCTGATGTGAGGAAGCCTTGCAAAGGAATGGATCGCCCGGGTTAGGGGATTCTGGGGAACTTGGAAGGTGAGTGACTACACGGAAGGGGGTGACTAGATTTCCTAAGGGACTGTGTAGTAGAGAAGGGAAGGTTGCAGATATATTTGTTTTGGTCATTAGCATTGCTAGATGGAATCAGATGTATATTGGGAGTGTGCCCTGGAATAATGAGTTGGTAATTCACTGAGGGGACAAGTGGCGCAGGATTATAGCGCGGGACATTGGATGCAGCTTTGACTCTAACAGTGGATTCTGGACTTCTTGGGAAGGAGGTGAATCCCGGTACTACTTTTGAGAGTGGAGATGTGATCCTCTGAATTCCCTTCTTGATTGATATGGGCATAATATCCTTTTATTTGTTGGTTTAGCAAATGCGCATATGCATATATGTAAATACCGTAATGAGTTGTGTTATAAAGCTCCAGTATGCGGTGTGGTTGTTATCTGGTCATGTTGTCATGATGTTTTCCTTTTGAGCAGGCCATTCATTGTAAATATTTCAACGAGCTAAGCTATAAAGCTCCATGGGAAGTATGTTTTATTTTCAGTGGTTTTGTTGAGGTCACGGTGTGGTTTAACACTAAGGACAGTGTTCCCCAATGGGGAGGATTCTATAACAACCTTGGTGAAAATTTAATGTAATAAAAGTTAATAAAGGAAAAATAAGACCACGAGTAAGGGACATGTATTCCAAGTTGAATGTTGGGCAAAGATATCCTAGTGGGCATCACTGGATGTGTGTTTTTGGATAAGGAAATTGGCAAAGGCTAAAGCAAAGGCATTTTTGGCACATTTATTTATGAAAATAAAGGAAATTGGAGAAAAGTAAGGTGAAAGGTCACAAGTTGCATGTGAGGAGAAAATTGAAGTTGGAAAATGAAGAAAATAGAGGCCTCATTCATAAAAAGGCTTCTAAGGATTAGTTGGAAAGCTCTTGGTTAGTTCAAGGTTGGAGCTCTCTCATTATTCTCTCTCTCTCTCTCACTCTTGGTCACTTTCAGTTTTTCTTGGAGCACTCTAGTTTGAAGCAAGGAAAGGAAAAGCAAGCAAGGATCAAGGAAAGGAAAGCAGCTTTAGCAGGAATACTTGCAGGTAACCTTTTGCGTGTGTGATTTCCTAGCTGGTTTGGACATGCATGGCTTTGCATGTTGGTGTATGGTTCTCTTGTTGTCGGTGGAATGGTTTTGTCAGGTTATGACAGTGGATTTCAGCCTAGTCTTTCCTTTTTTCGAATGCCATGGTGTTGGGATGTTTATTTTGGTTTTTGAGCTTTGGTTTGTTGGATGGATTTCGGAATTCGGGATGGAGGTGATCTCAAATTCCATTCCCAAAGGCCTAGGAATCCCTTGACCGGTTTTGACAGGATACACGGTAAAGCCTGAAGGAGAACTCTCGGTTTAGGGCCTAGTGATCTGGGTTTGGATTGCGGTAAAGCCTGAGAAACTGGTCTCAGTTTAGGGCCTAGTGATCCATTTTGGATTGCGGTAAAGCCTGGGAGACAAGGAGACGAAAAAATTCATCAAGGATACTGATGGATTCTGGATATCATTCCAAGTTGGGTTTGGTTGTGATTAGAGCACCGGTTTTGGTGTGATCATGGTTTGATGAGGGTGGAGGTGGTTTATCCTCTAGATTCCCTTGGTTGTTCTTGGATTGTTTGTTCTATGAAATCCCACATTCATGCTTGGAATATGGCATGAGGTTGACTAGATGAAAGAGAGATTTGGTTCAGCCATGTCTATGGTCAGATAGTACGTGGAAGTCCCGAACTTGGTCTGATTTGCCTATGATTAATAAAATCTAAGTTCTCTTACTTTTGCACTGATTTATATGTGGATTTAATGGTTGTCATATCTTTGATATTTATATGGTTTTATGTTGGTTATAAGCATGGTTAAATGATTAGTTTACGTCATGGTTATTTTATGTATTTACTTGTAACTATTAAATGAATGGATGCAAGATCTCATTGATGATATAATAGTTCAATGGAGAAGGAGGTGATCCTTCTCATTATGTTTCATATATTTCAATCATTTATGCTTTGTCTTGTATCCTAGACCCGTAGGATGTATTGATGCCAAGTGTTTGAAAAAATGCTAGTCCCAGTTGGGGATGCTCAATCCTAATCTTGAGGATGAGTTTGATTCATTGGCATTGTTATCATGTATTTAATGATTCCTGAAGGTTCCAACAAATTTGGGCAGAGGTCGGGAAATCTGGGCTAGAAGAATAGCTCAATTTCCGGGATTGATGGCCCACAGAGTGTTAGCCTAGAGACTAACTCAAATGGGAAATGCCTGGGGAGCATTATAAATCATCTGAGAAGTGTCTGGGGAGCATTATAACTCGCCTTGGCAGTGTCTAGGGAGCGTTACTATGCCCTAATCTGCTCAAACAATAGTGGAACTTAGGGATAGGTTGTCTGAGTGGCTGACTTGTCTCCTGATGGGTCTGCTGATATTGTTGGTTGACTCTATGTGATGTTCCATCGATTCCACTTCCTTAAGGACACATAGGAGGTTGAATCCCATCATAGTAGCCTCTCGTCTCATGTTTACCCCGGTTGGCAGGGTTACTTTGGATAGACTTGGGAGGGGGTGTTACACCCCCATATTGGGTTCTATAATACTTTTAGCCTTTTATTATTATTTAATTGATTTGAAATAGTATATGGGAGATGTGTAGGTGTAATGTAAGAAAGTTTGTCAACATTTTTACATGTCAGATCAATATGTTGAATTTAAGTTTTTACCGGCTTAGGCTGTAAAATTTAGTTTTGATTAATTTTTAAAGGTTGAATTTGATTTTCAGGGTAGTTATTTTGTACATACCTTAAGGGTGGTTTTTGGTGAGTGTATCCTTCCTCTTTTTCTTCTCCTTTCTTTGATTCTTTAAGTTTTTATTCTTCCTCTTCATTAATGGTCTGATAAGGTGGGCTAATGAATCCTACCTACTTGCTTTTGAAAGGTAATTCCTCATCAACTTTTACATCAATACAATAAGCTATTTTTTGTAACCTTTTATTGTAGCATTTGTAGCCCGTTTACTTTTAGGGTTCCTGATTAATCCTAAAATCTTCTTCACACATGTCAACTTGGAATTTTTTTTCTATAATTTTGTTTATGAGATGTTTCAAACTTTCAAATCTCAAGCAGACAGAGAAGAGGTCTCTAAGTACCCATGGTAGAACCTTCAGACTTTGGTTTTGAACCCTAAAAATACAACCCAATATTTTAATGTGATGTGTATATTATGATTTCCTTTTATGTGAAAAGTTATTCGTAATTTTATTTATAAAATACAATTACATAAAACAAATTGAACTTTATTATTTTTATTACTTTTAACTTTTTATGGACACTACAAAAGCTCCCCCATATGGGCTCTCTATTACTTTTAACCTTTTATTTTTATTTAATTGAGCTGACATATTAAAGGGTGATGTCTAGGTGTAATATAAGAAATTATATCAACATTTTTGCATGTCGGCTCAATATGTTGAATTTAAGTTTTGACCAGCCTAAGATGTGAAATTTGGTTTTGAATTTACGTTTTTAGGGATGAATTTGATTTTCAAGATGGTTCTTTTGTACATACCTTGGGGGTGGTTTTGGGTGAGTGTATTCTTCCTATTTTTCTTCTCCTTTCTCTGAATCTTCAGGTTGTTGTTCTTCCTCTTCACGGATGATCTGATAAGGTGGGTTAATGAATCTTGCCAACGTTCTTTTGAAAGGTAATTCCTAATCAAATTTTACATCAATACAATTAATTACTTTGTGTAAACTTTTATTGTAGCATCTGTATCCCTTTTATTGTTACGGTTCTTGATTTCTCCTAAAATCTTCTTCGAACATGTCAACTTGGCATTTTTTGCCTTAACTTTGTTTGAGATGTTTCAAATTTTCAAATATCAAAGAGGCTAAGAAGAGATCTCCAAGTACCCATGGTAGAAATTTCAAACTTTGCCTTTTAACCCTAAAAACACAACCCTATAATGTGATATGTATATTATGATTTTTTTTTTTTTATCTAAACAATTATTCGTAATTTTATTAATAAAATCAAAATTACAATATAACATATTAAACTTTATTATTTTTAATGTTTTTATGTTTTCACAGGTTTGCATTAAAGAGAGTTTGGAGCCCTGCGTGAAATTTTTTTAATCAATGTTTTGGGCTAAATATCACAGTCCATCTTCAGGAGATTCACAAAAGAATCTTATATTAATTTAGATAATCAAATATGTAAATAAATAGTAATTAATTCATAATGTTAGGGGTGTTATGTCGGCTTAAAAGAGAGGTAAATAAAAAAATTAATTACTTTGGAAATTATTACTTTTATCACTTTTAAGTTTTTATGGACACTACAACATCTCCCTCATACTATGCTCTATATTACTTTTAACCTTTTATTGTTATTTAATTGAGCTAACTTGTAAATGTTTACAAATCATTTATGTCTTATAAATTCAACATACTAAGATGACATGTAAAAATGTTGACAAACTTTCTTATATTACACCTACACATCTCCCCTATATTGGGTTGTAGAGCGCCTCTCGACGCAATAAAGTATGTATTCAAATATAAATTATAAGCAAAGCTATGATCGCTTGAATTTTATAACCACTCACATGAACACCATGGAATAAGTAAAGTTTAAACATATAACATTTAGATTAGGTGCAAGCTCCATTCCACTATAACATGAAAGAAGTTATAATTTAAACATGTAATCTTTAGGTTGCACTACAAACTCCACTCTACTATACCAATCACAAGCATATCATATTATATATGTAATATACATATTGTGTATGTTTTTGTGGCTGGGAATGCAAACAATAAAGTTAAGGGTCTCTAACTTTGTGGAAAATGGTTCTCCAAGTCTTGTAGTATTTTATATGTAAAAAAAATTCAATAATGTGTTGTTTACCTCAAAAGGAGTTTTAATATGATAGTTATTTTTCTAACAAAATATTAGTCTAATCATTTCTTGTAAAGCAATGCAAAACCATGCCACGTAATGTATGAGAATCCACTACACACTTCTAGAAGCATTAGGGAATCCAAAACCTATCCTTAAAGGGAGATAGAATCCTTTTTGGAAGGAGGAAAAAGGGTTTGATTCCTATTGTAGCAATTTAAGTTTCATAGTAATGCAACCACTAAGAGTAGTATAGAGATAATAGAGTAGGGGAGAAATAATGTTTCATAGGGGATTGTAGTAAACCATAATGTCTCATAGCTCCACAATAAGATTAATATTTTCCCTTGTACTCTATCTAATTAGAGCCAAGCACATTTCTAAAATTTTGGAGTTTTCCCATGCTTGATTTCTTCAAGGAAAATGTTGCATCATTATGTGTATTTGATTTGTTTTTATGTTTTATTTCAAGTAGTTAAAGAATATATATGTGGTTTGATTTATATTTCTATTAAATCATTAAGAATAAAAGAAGGATATTTTTTGGAACATACAATCAATATAATAATGGCTAACTTAAGATTGTTATGCGAGTTTTCCATTAGAATACCCAAGACAATTTATAGATCACTCAAGTTAAAGTTTTTATAGAATAATTCATAGAAGAACGTGAAGTGACTAAACTTATTTATGTTTCTTGTTAACATAAAATAGTTAATCGTGATATATATATTAAGATCACCATATACTCACTTTCAAAGAAATAAAGAAAGTGTCTTTCAACTAGGGATAGCTTGGTTTTTAGGGATGCGTCATTTTAATGTTGAGCCAAGAGGGGGGAATGTAAGAATTTCCAACTTGAAATGACTAAACTCGTCAACTTGAAATGACTAAAATCATTTATGTTTCATGTTAAAATAAAGTAGTTAATCATGATATACTAAGATCACCATATACTCACTTTCAAAGAAAGAAAGAAAGTTCCTTTCAACTATGGATAGCATGGTTTTTAGGGATGCATCATTTTAATGTTGAGCCAAGAGGGGGAAATGTAAGAATTTCCATGCTATAACCCTCTTAGTATTTATGTTATTTCTTCTTTATTTAAGAAAATTAATCGTTTGAACCTCCCAATATAGACCTAATTATTTTAATTACTTGGTTTCTAGAAATGTGTTTTCATTTATCCTTTTTCTATTTTTAGTTCCCCATCCATGACACCTAAATGAAATCATATATGTCAACATGAAAGAAGCTCAAGATTTTGGCTCAAGTGATTGTTTCCAATATTGTTGATCATTTAATTAGTTCTTCCCTAGTAAGTTTCTAGTTCAAATCCTTTTCGATGAGGCACGCCAGTTTACATTGATGAGTTTTCCTTGTGGAAAAAAATATCTCAATGCCCACTTTCTTATAACATTCTTATTATTAATATTTTCTTTCTTGATTTGCAGTTTTTTATTCTCCTTATTGTACATGGTATGGTGTAATGTAACATATACTTCTCCAAAAATAGTTATCCCTTCATGGGATAACTTTATTATTTCTTAGATTTTTTCCATTTTTATTTTTCCCTAAGCAATTACTTGATTGATATTATCAACTCCCATCATTGCCACATTATTTCTTGGGTTCTCAAAGTCTTGAGAACTCTTTGTATTAGTGCTCCTTTTTCTTTTCAAAGGTGCAGAAATATGTGTTTTAACCATATGAAAATGAGAAGGATCCCAAACATATCCATATCCTACACATTCTTCATTACTCTGTTTTCTTTCTGCCACATGCTCATTACTCAGTGGGTAGAAGAGGAACCATTTGGAGTAGATGGGTGTAACCAATAAAAATGTTGTTTGTAGATTTTCCCCTCTACTTGTGTTTAGATTAATTACCCTCTTTATGTAGCTTATTTTTATTTTTGCAAACATTTGAGTTGGCTCGTGTATTTACACCATCACTATATATTTGCTTCTTTTTCTTCAGAGTGACCTTATTAATGTTAGGATTGTCACATAACCAGCTCCTTAATTCATATTAATTTAGGGATACATGGTATTCAGACCTGACCTTTAGGGTTAATTTATTAAGATGTGGTTTCTAAATTCCTACCTCATTTAACCATATTAAACCTTTTTTTTGAGACCCCCATAATCTTATGCTCATCAAAGCTTCCCAATAGTATAAATTTCATCCAAATTTGATTTCTGCACACAAACTTATGCTTATTCAAAAAAAAATCCTACATGTTTCTCATCAACATATGTACTATGTCCATGTGGAAAACATGTGGTAGTAATTTTCCCCATGTGTCACCATTATACAACACCATGATACATCAACTCACCATGCCAACATGCCACATTGACTTGCCATGCCAACATCTCATGCCATAACATTATTGAGTTTAATTAGTATTGGTAGGAAAGCTTGATAGCCAATGTCCCGACCCCTTAATACCTGATCATCCGATAACTCAAGGAGAGGGCCTCATATTCGACATAAGCGTAGATGACTTGATCAATGAATGGAATTGGAAAGATGTCTTTGTGACATGCTTGGTTCATATGTCTAAAGTTAGTATAAATATGAATGTTACCTTACTTTTTCATCCCAGGGGTTGGATTAGAAACCTACAAAGCATAAGCAATGGGGTGAATGAAACTTACTTTGTGCAATTTGTTTATTTTGGCTTTAATGACCATTACCTTTGAAGGGAGTAGTGGTTACTTATTTTTTCAAATAAGTGTAGCATCAGGTTATGTGTCGATTCAATGTTCAACAATGGAAGGATCGAGGCCAAGCATTACAATTATGAAAGAAGAAAGTATAACTTGAAAAATTACAATTTTGTAGATCCATGCAGATAAGGGACTTATAGTCACACAAACTATGCTAAGAGAATAATAAGGCTTTGCATGAATGGTGTGGTTGGTTCTTCAATAGTCATGGGAACCATTTATGTATAAAACAATGATTGAAAATTCTCAAACATAAGACAAAAGAAGGGCTTGTAGCTCTTCATGAAGGCTACTGAGGCCACTGTATGACAAAATGACAAGAAGGAAGAACCTAATAAGAAACTAAGAGATTGTAAATGAAAATTCAACACTGGTGGAGTTACCAATCTATTTGGTGGGATTTTTCAAGTGGTTGAGAAAATTCTCATTGGTTCTAGAAGTAGGTTCATCAGCACAACACAACAAAAATGGTAAATTTAGCCAAAAATATATATATTTAGCTCGCATAATTGAAAGTGAGTGAATCAACATGCAAGTTGACAGTAACACATAAAAATAAAATAGGAAGCAAACTCTTTATTTGATTATCAATGGATTGGGGCTTTGATGGCATTCAAAGGAGACACAAAAGGAATTGGGTTAAGAAAGGTGAACCTTCTTCAAGCCTTTGGAGTAGGTTCCTTATTGTTCCCTTTGTTGGTTCTCTCTTTGCAAGTCAAGAAGTCCACAAGCTTATTCAATTGTGAAAAGATTTTAAAGTTGTGGTGTCAATATATGCAATTGCTAAACAGTTAAAAGAACTCTTAACAAAAATTGGGCAACATAACATTACTTTTATTCTCTTACCAAATTTTAATCCATGGCCTTGTACTTATATATTTTCTTGTAGCTTTATTAAACTAGCTCCAAGTGTGAATGGAGCTCAATGTCATTGAGAATTCCCATGCATGAAGGGACCTTTTGGGTACCAAAGGACTGTATATTAATCTTCATGATTTCTAAATCTATCTGGTTTGAGCTTCACCTTCAATTTTGATGGATGTTAGCATTTGTTGCACCACAATTTGGTGAGATTTCATTTCTTGTGGATCTACATAACTATTTACACAAAAAATCGCACATATATGCAAAAATCCTTACCGCAAGTTTACATGGATGGATCAAAACCCATATATTTTTCACCATATTTGATTTTCTTTTTTAATGGCCATGGGTAGATTTTGTCCTACCATGGTGATGACACTTTTGGAAACACTTGTGTTTCATTGTGAGTGATTTTCAGGTGATAACAATGGGTAACGATTTTGTGGTGATTAGAGATCACACATTTTCATGCTTTTAGATTTTCTAGAAATAGTAGGTATCCTAATTTCCCTTTTTAGAAGTGAATATGGGTTTCATTTTTTACATTATTCCCAACAATTTGGTATTTTATAATGCAATCTCTTTTTAGTTATGGAGATGTGCACCGTAACCCTTTCATTGTGAGTGATTTTCAGGTGATAACAATGGGTAACGATTTTGTGGTGATTAGAGATCACACATTTTCATGCTTTTAGATTTTCTAGAAATAGTAGGTATCCTAATTTCCCTTTTTAGAAGTGAATATGGGTTTCATTTTTTACATTATTCCCAACAATTTGGTATTTTATAATGCAATCTCTTTTTAGTTATGGAGATGTGCACCGTAACCCAACTTTAGCATGTGCTTGTTCAAGGTCCTATTTTATTTGAGGCGGTAGTTGGGGTGTTCCCCAACAGTGGTCACATGTTATCTTGCTAAAGCCCATAGAGGTATATGCCCTCACTATAGATTATTGATAGAGGTTGAGTGGAATGTTGACACATGGTACTCATTCTTGAATATTTTTGCCCACAAGGAGACAAAATCTAATTTGACTTGCATTGATTTCCAAAGAAACCTTCTCCATGTTAAATTGTACACCTAAAAGCTTCCACGCTAGAAATATTTCCTTTATTGAATTGTATCTTATAGTAAATTATTTATATGCTGAGAAAAATATATGTTATTGGGGATAGACTTGGATGCTTTACTTGGAAATTTCCTTTCTATCAACAACATGATTGCCCTATTTTTGTCGTATCTTGTCAAAGTAGGGAACATTAATTAAGAAGGCTTATAAACCTATTCAATGGTTTTGCTTCTCCATTATGGATTAGTGAAGTGGCACACCTACATTGAGATCGTCTCTTTGACTTCTCCACCATGTAAAACAAGTTATTCTAGAGAACTTTTAGTGCTTTTACATGTGGTCACATGCCATGCTTTTCTTATTCTATATCTTGTATCAAATGAGGAATGCATGTAAGATATATTTAGTAAGAGAAGGATTCCCCCACTTGTGGTATTCCAAGTATTCTTCAATAGAGTTTTAGTATACAAGAGGGGCTCTTTCTTCCTCTTTTTAGATGCCTTCTTCCTTTTTCAATATGGTTTTTCAATAAAATCACATCTTTATTCTTTGTTATTCTTTATGTTATCTTATTATTTTCTATAAGGTGGGGATAAATCAAGAAATAAGCATCATCAATTCTATGTAGCTTTCCATCTTCTCACTTCCATTAATCCCTTGAAATATTTAGTGGTTGCACAAGGTGCTTGAGACCATTGCACTCGCCAAATCTTTCATTCCACTATTGTGATTGTACTTATCCTATTTGGAATGAAAATATTGGAGATGGAATACATCTTGGCATGTCAATGTGATCCTAACTGTTGAATTTCCATGATCTTGGGTCTAGGTTAGAATCTTATAATCTCTAATGCTACCAAGTCCAAAAATCTCAACAAGAACTACTTTACACAACGGAAAATATAAAGAAGTAAATCACATATGCACAAGTATACACATTTTTTGGCAAAATATTGTACAATAATGTACAATACAATCTTCGTTATATTAAACCAATCTGAATAATACAATAATCTATGGAATACAAGATACAATGACAAACATGTTGTGTAGAATCTATGTCGTATCTTGTCCGGTTGGTCCTTCGCCTCCATATTGCTCTGTAGTTGCCCCTTAGTCCTTCAAAGTACAACACATAGAGACTCTAGGGGGTTTGTCACCTAATACTGTTAGAAGTCACTTTTGTTGTATATACACGAGATAATTTAGGCTTACCAATCCTTGAGCACCAATCCGCCAATCTAGCAGTCACTTTTGTCCATCAAAGTGTTGAACATTAGGCAAAAAACTTCACCCAACATTTATCTTTCTTCATCACTTCAATATTTCTAGTTTAGGGCTACTTTGGGTAGCCAACAAACTATCCTCCTCCAGATCAATGGCACCCAATCCTTCACTGCAAGTTCTGCTCCTAGGATAGACTTTTCACCTCAATGAAAAGTTATCCAAAAGGCACCCACGGGCTACTAAACAAACTGATCCACAAAACATGGATCCAACACCTACAAGATGCACCAAAGTTCGTACCTTAAATTGCTTGTTTGCAGTCTCCTTGACTACTACAATTTGGGTTTGGTTAGGGCATAAAACATAGTCCCTAACAACCCTCACAAAGCCATGCAACAGTCCTTTTATTATTGCAAATTCCCTTCTTCTTTAATCCATTGTCCTACGCTTCCTGTTCCATTGCTTCAACACCCTTGAATAGGTCTTATGTCCCTCCTGTCTTTCCCAGAACAGACCTGTGGTGGCTCATATGTAACCATAGGGTCTGTGACTCACCCAAATAGGGATATTCCACCCTCAAACAACCCTCAAACAATCCTTCCTTAGCTCTTCCCTCTAGAAAATATCCTCGGCCTTCCTTCATGCAACTTGGTCACCCTAAAATGGCCATGAAATAGTCCCTTGTTCCCACGTTGTTATGCCCTCCTTTGATGTGGCCCAAAATAGATAATTAATCTCTCCTCCAACAAGTTATCACTTGTAATGTGTTGCACAAATGGATGAGTAAAATGAATCATCTCACCTCCTATATATACGCATAGAAAGGGCTCCTTAAAACATCATCATAGGTATTTTAAAATTGTCACATGACTTCTTAACACTAAGCCGACCTAGACTCCTCATGTGTAAACCCAACCATAAACTTCAAAAATTCATATCTCACTAAGGACTACTCGGAAATCAATGATTCTCAAAGCGTTGGATTCTCCTTTCCACCCTCTATCATCTCATTCCATCACATGTCCAAAGTGATCCATTGACTTTCCTAAATCATGATGTTTACAAAACCCCAAGCTTGGGTTCCAAGCCCACAAGTGACTCTTGTGGCACTTTTCCCTCCAAACCCCAAAACCTAGGGCTTGGAGTACCTCCCAAGATACTCAAAAAGTCAACACTAACTACTTATAACTTCTACTATAATTAACCTTGATAGATCAAATATGGAAGATCAACCCTTAAGATTAAGAATTATGCCCTTTTCTTCAAAAAATACTAATCGTTCAGACCATGAGAACACGAGAATATAGATAAAAGAACCCTTAAGATAAGATAACACCATAAAATTATTTTATGGAAGGAATCACTCTGTAAGGCATGTTAGCTACAATGAGTTACTTCAAACATATCTCTAACACAATGATACTCATGTATGTTTATAACTTATCATGAATTCGCTTACGGGTCATGTGTGTTGCATGTGTGCAGACTCAAGAGAGCTTTGTATGGATTGAAATAAGCACCTCGTGCTTGGGTTACCAAGATTGACAACTATTTCACCAAGTTGGGTGTTACGAAACCAGCGCACAAAAAGATAGAAAATATAGATCAACGCCTTAAAAATAAGCCTCTTCGAGGGGGCAACCTCCTTTACATTACACAAATGAACAATTCTTGGATGATACAAATGACAAGACCTCCTTTCTATATATAGG